>CM068303.1:16635117-16663597 GCA_034768395.1 Linum lewisii
TTTGACAAAAATTAAATTTAATTAACACACTTTAAAAAGTTTACTCCTATAATTAAAATAGTCGGTCTAGTCTACTTTTCATACAAGATTGTTATGTTAAAAGTTGTAATAATCAAACATCCATTATTGTAAGTAAAACTTTTAATTTCGAAAGTTTATAAAAGGTTAATATACGTTAGTACGCCAACAATTGTGGTGACGCGTTGAACATCTCTTATTATATAATATTTAAAAACTAATAGACGTTAGTACGCCAACAATTGTGGTGACGCGTTAAACATCTCTTCATGTAATATACCTGGTATTCATCCCAAATACTAATAGACGTTAGTACGTTAGCAATTGCGGCGATGCGTTTAACATTCATTGATATAATATAATCTCGTTTAAACTTAAAATAGTAGACTCTTGTACATCAGTAGTAGCTAGGGTGCTTCGAAATCTCCGAATATAAGGCGTTAGTTTTTATGTGATTGCATGAACGCGCCAATATTTCTCTTATATTTATTCCCTAATTAAAATAATATATTAAACCCCCCACTTCTTTAACGAACCCATCATGTGTTAATCATTGACGATAGCAACGATGCACATAAAAGTAAGACAAATTAAAACTCCCAAACCCGATCATCAGGGTATAAATAGAACGCAAGTCAAAATGAACCTTTTAAATCGAACTACGTGGACTTTGATCCCGAAATTTTGGGTACGTAGGCAGTCAAAATTTTGACTCGAGTCCAACCTTTCTCTAACATTTCCCCATCCTAGAATGATCATTATATTATTTAACACGCACCCACAATGAAAAAAACTTATTGTAGTCTAGCAGTACCGACTTCGAGCCGGGCGGAGCGGGGGTGTTAACCCTTCCCCGCACGTAACCGACCCCCGATCCTAGAATTTCAGTTTCGCAGACCTTTTTGATATCCGGATCAAACCACGGCAGTTTGAACCGGATCCTCTGGGTGTTCGATCCACCCGAAGTAGATCGATGGCGACTCCAAAGAATCATTTTTTTTAAACTCATACCTCTCTTTTGCGCCTTCCGCGCGAGCCGACCCAACCCACAATGACGTTGATAAGCAACTGCCACATGCAATAACCCGAGGGTGCGAGGAAGGAGTGCGTTCCCGGACGGAAACCTCCGCGACAGTATTAGCCATAATTATCACGCTATTTCAACTTCAACCCTTGATGGGTTTTGTTGGAATTTCAAAAGTCATTAATATAATAATGGAGTTTGAATTTTTTAACCTCTCATTTCATTCATTCATCTTATAAGCGTTCATATGTCGTTTACTTGACCGCAAACGAAAGGTGGTTTGTTCCATTTTTGTTTTCATAAGTTGCAGAAGTGACTAATAAGCAGTGGCGAAATGTGTTGGAAACAAATAAACATCGAAAATAACACACTTTCCTTTTATAAGCACATTGACTGCACTTGATCAAGAAAGGTATCTTTTTGTGTGCAGGGATCCTTAAAATCAGAGCTGACGATGCTTACCAAAAGCAGCAATACGGAAGATCAATCAATGGCTGAAATCGTGATAGAATCAATCAGTTGATCAAGCCCTCAACGGTCGACTTCTCAGACTACTTAAGCAAAGAACAATGAAGTGAAATGCAGAGCTTGGGATACAGAAGTCAATAGATAGCAAAGTCGGAGAGATTTGTTTCTTTGACACTGTAATAGCTTGTCCAAACTTTGACAAAATCACTTAGAGAGTTGCTATAGATCAGTGGGGAACTGGTAGTATAGCGGGGTTGTTTTCTTCGGAGAGAAGTAAACAGGTGTGAGTGTTTTTTTGTGAGGTTTGGGGTAGAGTTTGAGTATAGTTGAACTTGCAATAAACTCTCAAGGGTTACATCCCTTGGGACGTGGAGTAGGCTTCACTGGCCGAACCACGTTAAAAAGATCATGTGTCTTGTGCATCTGCAATTCATCTTCCTCACATTGCTTGCTGTATTCTTTCAGCAGAGAAGCTGCTCATAGCCAAAGCTGCTCGAAACTCTTCAGAAAGCAGACTTTAGTTAGCTGGGCTTTTCACTGCATCACATTTTATCGAGTGGGCCTTCACTCCTTTCGTTAGCCCACTTGCCAACTACATCTTTGATCAGTCGTGTGAAGGGTCACGAGAGAGAGAGAGAGGCGTCTTCATTTGGTATCAGAGCTAGTCATCGACCAAAGATTTCACCATCTCCACGTAATCCAGGTTGTATCTTTCTCTCTTTTCTTCTCCGATTGATTTCAGTTTCTCATCAAACTAAAATCCATGGGATCGAATCAGTCACCAGCCGTGTTTCTTGCAGATGGCTTTTCACAAAATAGGCCTTCAAGGTTTGAAGGACAACATTATGGATACTGGAAAAATCGCATGCAGCTGTTCATCCAGACTATAAACCCCCGGTTGTGGAAGATTGTGACGGGAGGGCGAATCTCAGTGAAAGCGGATGAAGATAAGTGGGATGATGATGACTACAAAAGGTACAACTAAATGCTCAAGCAATGAATATTATGTTTTGTGCATTAGGGCAGGATGAATTTAATCGAGTCTCTAGCTGTAAGTCCGCTAAGGAAATATGGGATAAATTGCAAATCACCTATGAAGGAACTTCCTTAGTCAAAACTTCAAGGATTAACATGTTGAAGCATGAATTTGAACTCTTTAGAATGAACACTGGTGAATCAATCTCTGAAATGTACAACAGATTTCAGAACATTGTTAACAAACTTGATGGGTGATGACACTCGATTTGACGTGATTATCAGCCTCATTTAAGCGACATTTCCTTGCTTAAGACATGGTTTTTAGGGTAGAAAAGCGAATATTCACTCAACGACTCTATCTCGTGCCATTTGTGTTACTTTGGCCCGTGTCGGGTCTATTTGATGGTTTTCTAGTGTTTTCATGATAGCAGAGGTTTTTGCCGTCAAATAAAGTAGCCAAGGACATGTCTAAGGCATTGGAACCTCGAGGAATCGCACCAGAATCGATCCGAGAAGTCAATCAAGTCGAATAAAATCCTGCCCCGATTTACACTGCAATTTTCGGCAAAAATCCCCCAGGTTTTCGGCGAAAACTCAAGAAGGAATCGGCTGAGTTCAACAAAGAGAAGTTTTTTGGCGAAAACTCCAAGTTTTTGTTGAGAACCCTAAGGTCCGAAAATCACAGGAGAAATAGCCGAGCATTCAAGTCATTTACAAAGGAATTTTCGGCGAAAACTCAACAAGTTTTCGGCGAAAACTCAAGGCAAAATCCGACGGTATTAGGGTTAAGTATAAATACTTAACCGGTGGCCCATATACCGGATATACCTCATAATACAACATAACTGCAGAATTCTCACGAGTTCTGGAGCAGAGTTTAGAGTTCGAAGAGCCAGGAAGAGATCGTTAGGCCATCCCTTCACCTCGGAGACTCGGAGCTAGGATTGAAGATTACTGATGACACTTGATTTATCGTGATTGTCAACCTCATTTAAGCGACATTTCCTTGCTTAAGACACATTTTTAGAGTAGAATAGCGAATATTCACTCAACTGTTCTTTCCCGTGCCTTTTATGTTACCTTGGCCCGTTTCGGGTCTATTTAATGGTTTTCTAGTGTTTTCACGATTAGCACAGGTCTTTGCCATCAAATACGGTAGCCAAGGACGCATCTAAGGCATTGGAACCCCAAAGAATCGCACCCGAATCAACCAGAGAATTCATTCAACTCAAGAGAAATCCTGCTCCACTTTACACACATGTTTTCGGCGAAAATCCCCTTGAGTTTTCGCCAAAAACTCAAGAGAAAATCAACAGCTCCTCACAAGAAGAAGTTTTCGGCAAAAACCCTAAAGTTTTTGCCGAGAACTCCCAGCCATTCGGAACAGCAGAAACAGACGAAGCAAGTTAACTTATCAACATAAGTTTTCGCCGAAAACTTCCCCATATTTTCTGCGAAAATTCAAGTGAAAATCAGCAGGACCGCGGTTAGGTTTAAATACAAAAATCGGCGGCTGAATGAGAAGATCACAACACACACTAAAAAATTACAAGACAGAGATTAGAGAGAGGAGGAGTGAATAGAGTTCGAGGAGCCAGGAACGGATCGTGACGCCATTCATCCATCTCGGAGAACCAACGCTAGGAGTTGAAGATCCAGCAGATTGAAGCTGCAAGGATTCGTCGAAATTAGGTTTTACAGTTCTTCTCTGTCTTTCCTACCTGAGATGTATTCTTTGTTTTTCTTCGATTCTCATATATTGAATATGAGTAGCTAAACTCGTAGAGCTTAAAGTAGATGAACCCTAAGTGACCCAGGGCTTTAAAGCGGTCACGGATCGGCGGTGATTAGATTCAAAATTCATTCAGTTTCTCCTTCATGTTTGATTTGTTCTTTGTTCTCTGTGTTTCTTGTCTGGTTTGGCCACCTAGATTAGATTCTTGTTAAGTTAAGGATAGAAGTGAACGCTCGCCTTACTTTAAAACACCAAATCGAACAATTAACCTAATCATTGGAGTGTGCCTTTCGTAGGAACCAATTAGGGTTAATCCACTGCAAGAGTAACTCATAATTCGTTAGTAATTGCACCAGTTAGTTAAATCATTGCGAGAGGCGACCGTACTCGGGCGGCTAATTAATCGTGGTAGTTAGATCGGATAAAGCGAACGTTCGCCAGTCTTAAACCTAAGGGTCAGGAGTTATGGTGGTGTCTGTGAACTAAATGAACTAGAATCGAAAATCGCTGGTCTGTTGACTGCCAATGCTCTGGTGATCTAAGGGGGATTCGAAGTCTAAGCTCACCTGTCGTCTGTCAAAGTCAATCAATCAATCTCTTTTATTTCTGCATTTAACTTTCGTTTCATTTAACCTTGCTTTTTAGTATAGAAGTCGTGGAACTCACACCACGCACTAAGTGTTTAACCTTGAATTTAATTGCCAACATATTTGAGTAAGCAAGTAGAGGAGAACTGTGGAATACGATCTGTCCTGCTTTGTGCTTGACAGTTATTTGATCGCACCGCTATTCTGCAGTTCATCAAATTGGCGCCGTTGCCGGAGACGTTCTTCTATTTCATTGAAAGAAGAGTTGGCATTTTTTATTCTTCTATCTTTCCATCTTTCATTTCCATCACACTTCGATTTTACACCGGTTGTGCTTGTTTTTTTCCCTTGCAGATCTTAGCAGGTACAAAATCGAATCACTTCCGTTCCATCTTCCCTTACCGCAATGGCTGCTCCAAAGAGTATTGCGGACTACAGTAAGCCGAACGCGTCTAACGTTCGGTCTCCTATTGTCGTACCTCATGACGACAACGATCCTGACTATGAGATCAAGATCCCCTGCAACGGGACTAATCTCTAGGGACATACAGTTCGAAGAAAAGCCAGATGATAATCCCTGCACACATATAGCTGACTTTTTGGCTGTCTGTGAAACTTTCAAGTCTGGAAACCTCAACAAGAACGCTTTATGTCTCCGAGATTTTCCGTTCTCTCTCAGAGGTGCAGCTAAGCAGTGGCTTGGGAGCAAACCACCAGGTCATTACACTAATTGGGAGACATTAGTTGAAGATTTTGTTGAGGAGTACTTTCCTCCAGCAATGACAACTGCTTACAAAGACCGCATCTCCAGGTTCACTCAGAGAGAAGATGCAAGCCTGTACGACACTTGGAATGAATTCCAATCCCTTCTCTTCAACTGTCCTCACCATGGGTATGAACAAAGACAGCTGGCTGAATTCTTTGTTCGTGGTATGCGCGAAGAATCTGCAAAGTGGGTCAACTCCCTAGCTGGCGGAGATTGCACCGCCCTTACTCCTCAAGATGCTCTTCTGCATTTTGCTAGCTGTGCTTTAAAATCTAGAAACTGGGAGAGACAAAGAGAAGGAACCAAGAGTTAGTTGAGCGTTGCAGAACAGATCAACGCAGAAGTTCAGAAACATCTACAGGCAGCTGGTATCCCTCTCGATCCCCCGTCAGCTACCATCTTTTTGGCTGACTGTGGATGGTGTGGAACCTGTGCTCATAATGGTGGAAGCTGCCTCAACTTCGGTAAAACAGAAGTCTGATCTGTAGAAAAGGTGAACTTCATTGGTCAAGGCTTCGCCAACAATCAGAAAGGCTACGCCGGTTATAGAAACTACGTACCGCAGAGCCAGAGCAACCGGTTAGTAGATCTTTACCAAAGACCTCCGGGATTCATTGGAGGACATCAACAGTTTCAAGCAAAGCCGTATTACAATAGAGACATAGATTATGAGAAGAAGTTCAATCAGATCATGAGCAGACTCGATGACCACGACATTCAGTTAAAAGCTCAAGCCGCACTCAATCAAGGACAGAGGGCTCAAAGCCAAAGGATAGAAGATGCAATAAGCAATATGACAAGACTTTTCACTAGCAATCCTTTCCTTAATCAAACGGCATTTCAAGCTGATCTCGGTACAAAGAGCGAACACGCTCAAGCTATTACCACCAGGAGCGGCAAGCGAACAACCGACCCAAAGGCTCCGGAACCTGATGTGATACCAGATGCCAGTGCTGCCATGGATATGCCAGAGACTGAAGATATCACAGAAGAGGAAGAAGGCTCCTCTTCCCAATACAGCTCCTGAACCAGTCTTGGCACCATATATACCTCGGATTCCCTTCCCAAAAGCTGCAATGAGCAAGGCTAAGGATCACGACACTCAGTATAAGAAGTGGTACAATGTTCTTAAGACTACAGAGATCAAGATACCAGTAACAGAAGCTGTAGAGATCATACCACCTCTTGGGAAGTTCTTTAAGGATCTCGTGAAGAAAGTGAAGAACGGAGAGGCATACTCTGTCATGCTCACTAATGAATGCGCTTCTCTCTTCGGTGCGCCGTCTCCCATAAGACAACCACCACCACCCCCAGCTAAGTGTTCTGATCTCGGTCCTTTTACATTACTGTGCATCATTAATGGCATTAAAATTGATCGTAGTCTGGCTGATTCTGGTGCTTCTATTAATGTTATGCCTATTTATCTGTATGAAAAGCTGAACCTAGGGAAATTAAAACTGCTTACTTTGCATCTCGTGTTAGCCGATAGGTCTGTCAAACTGCCTAGGGGTGTGATAGAAGACATAGCTGTTTGCTGTGGCCCTTTTACCATAATTGCAGATTTTGTTGTTCTAGACACCCGTGAGTTCGACGGAACGCTTATCCTAGGTCGACCTTTCTTAACAACTGCTGGTGCAAACATTAACTGCAAACAGGGCCTGTTGACTTTAAGTGTAGGACAGGAAAGTGTTACTTTTCGCATTAAAGATAACATGCGATACTCTGTTGCTCAAGATGATAACTGTTATACTGTTGATCCCCTAGAGTTGGCCTCGGCCAACTTCATCACTAATGCCTTATCTAGTGATCCGCTAGAGTTGTGTTTGATTTCAGGGATTGACAGTGCATTAGATGATCCAGAGCAGCGCCTATGGCAAGATGAGTTAGACGAGCAGAAGGCGACATTCACACCCATCAATGTGCCTACACACATCGAGCCAGCATCAAGTCGGATCACTACTTCATATGAGAATCCACCAGAGCTAACCCTAAAGGAGCTGCCTGACCATCTAGAGTATGCATTCCTGGGGAAGGAATGCCAGCTGCCAGTCATCATCAATTCAAATCTATCTCTCGAGCAGAAAGAGCAACTGATCAGGCTACTCAAGAAGCATGTCCGGGCCATTGCCTGGCAGTTGGCCGACATCAGAGGCATCTCTGAAACCTTCTGCAAGCATCGGATAGTTGTAGATGAAGAGTTCAAGCCGGTCAGACAACCGCAACGCCGATTAAACCCTCTGATGTAGGAAGTTGTGAAGAAAGAAGTCCTTAAGCTCTTGGATGCTGGTATCATCTATCCTATTGCAGACAGTCCTTGGGTCAGTCCGACTCAAGTTGTCCTGAAGAGAGGCGGAATCACAGTCATCCCTAATCTGAAGGGTGAGCTCATTCCAACTCGCACAGTTACCGGATGGAGAGTCTGTATCGATTATCGACGACTCAATGATGCCACCAAAAAGGATCACTTCCCATTTCCATTCATTGACCAGATGCTAGAACGGTTGGCTGGTCATGATTACTACTGTTTCCTAGATGGGATGTCCGGTTATTTTTAGATTCCCATTGAGTTCGACGATCAAGAGAAGACGACCTTCACCTGCCCATTCGGTACGTTTGCTTATCGTCAAATTCCTTTTGGTTTATGTAACGCTCCCGCTACTTTTCAGAGATGCATGTTGGCTATATTTGGAGATCTGGTAGAGAATGTGGTGGAGGTATTCATGGACGACTTCTCCGTCTATGGAGACTCATTTTCCAAGTGTCTGGCCAATCTGGACAAGGTGCTAGCTCGTTGTGAGGAAACCAACCTGGCTCTTAGTTGGGAGAAGTGTCACTTCATGGTTACCGAGGGCATTGTTCTTGGACATAGGATCTCTAAGCTCGGTATAGAAGTTGATCGCGCCAAGCTTGAAACCATCGCCAGCTTGCCGCCGCCGACCTCGGTTAAGACAGTTCGAAGCTTCCTTGGTCATGCTGGATTCTACCGGAGGTTCATCAAAGACTTCTCCAAGATCACTCTTCCAATGACGAAGCTTCTTGAGAAAGATGTTCCTTTCGTTTTTGATAAAGCTTGTCTTGCAGCCTTTGAGACTTTGAAGACCAGACTCACCACCGCACCGATCCTTACAGCACCAGATTGGAATCTCCCATTCAAGATCATGTGCGATGCTAGCGACTTCGCCGTTGGCGCGGTTCTTGGTCAGAGAAAGGAGAAGAGATTTCATCCTATATATTTTTCTAGCAAGACGCTAAATGATGCTCAAAGGAACTACACTACTACAGAGAAAGAACTCCTGGCCATCGTTTTCTCCTTTGACAAGTTCAGACAGTACCTGGTTCTCTCACATACCATTGTCTATACAGATCATGCTGCCTTGCGCCATCTGTTATCCAAGCAGGATTCCAAGCCGCGTCTCATCCGATGGATCCTTCTTCTCCAAGAGTTCGATATAGAGATTAAAGATAAGAAGGGAGCTGAGAACCTGGCAGTCGATCACCTCTCGCGACTCAAAGAATCACAGACAGGTAAGTCTACTACTACCCCTATCAATGATTCTTTCCTTGATGAGTTGTTGCATGTCGAAACGTTATGAACAGGTTAACAGCATAGCTATCGAACCCTGGGCAATCCCTCACGCTCAAGAGCTGAGTAACGCAGCCGATTCAGAAGAACCCTGGTATGCAACCCTGGCTAATTATCTCTCTCACGGCATCGTACCTCCTGAGCTGGACTACAATGCACGCAAGAAGCTCTTTAAAGAGGCCAAGTCATACTTCTGGGATGAGCCTTTCTTATACCGCATTAGTACTGACGGAATGATCTGAAGATGTGTCTCTTACATCGAAGCAGCTGACATCATGCGAAAATGCCATGAAGGACAGTTTGGAGGACACTTCGGCGGAAATCGCAATACAAGAAAGGTACTTGAAATAGGTTTTTACTGGCCTTCAATCTTTAGTGATTGTGATGCTTTTGCTCGTCATTGTGATGCGTGCCAGCGATCAGGTAACATCTCTAACGGTAATGAGATGCCCCAAATTGTTTCTTTAACTGTTGAAATCTTTGATGTTTGGGGAATTGATTTTATGGGTCCGTTCACACCCTCCAACGGAAACAAGTACATTCTTGTAGCCGTTGATTATGTTTCTAAGTGGGCTAAAGCTGAAGCTCTACCCACCAACGATTCGAGAGTGGTGGGTCGGTTCCTTACCCGTCTTTTCACGCGTTTTGGTTCACAACGCTTTATCATAAGCTATAGGGGTACCCACTTCCATGGACATTTCGACCGGGTGTGCAAACGCTTTGGCGTCACCCACCGTATGTGCACAGCTTACCATCCTCAAGCTAATGGTCAAGCGGAAGTGACGAACCGTGAGCTCAAGCGGATTCTTGATAGGACAGTTGGCCGGTCCCGCAAGGACTGGTCATCTAAGCTCAATGATGCCTTATGGGCTTATCGAACTGCCTAAAGACTCCCATCAGTACCTCGCCGTATAAGCTGGTCTATGGCAAGGCATGCCATTTGCTAGTTGAGCTTGAGCACAAGGCATTCTGGGCTAATAAAGAGTTGATCATGAGTTATGCAGTAGCAGGTAACATGCGTCACGACCAGATCGCCGAGCTTGAGGAGCACCGTCTCCACGCATACGAGAGCACGAAGCTGTACAAGGAGTGCACGAAGAGAATTCATGACTCTCAATTGAAGACGATCAAACAGTTCTATCCTGGAGATGAAGTACTCTTATATAACTCTTGATTGAAACTCTTCCCGGGTAAACTGAAATCCCGATGGTCCGGCCCTTACACCGTAGTGCGGCAGACGTCCTTGGGCAACGTCTTAATTAAATTGCATGATCAAGAGCCATTCATGGTCACCGGCCACAGGCTAAAGAGGTATATGCTAGGATTAGTTGTCTCTTTCATCGACGTGCACTACTTTACGACAGAACCATGACACGAATCCAGGTATCGTCCAGCTCACGGACGTTAAACAAGAGCGCTTCGTGGGAGGCAACCAACGGCTGGAGTCAGTCTGTTTTCGTTTCGAGTCGTTTTCTTTCTAAATCCCTTCAAAAAAAAATGCCGTACCGATTTTCAAGCAAGTTTTCGGCGAAAACTTCCCAGATTTTCACCAAAAACTCCAGTTTTAAAACAAGCCTGATCCTCCTATTTCTCAATGCCATCACTTCTCGCTGAAAACCTGGCCTTCTCGCCGAAAAGTTTTTGATTTTAAAAGCACTTTTCGCCGAAAATTTTTCCAATTTTTTGCCTAAAATTTGATGCTTTTTCACCGACTATTTAACCCCTTTTCAACTTCTATTTTCGCGGAACAACCCCCCCATTCGATAACAGATTTTTGCCGAGCCGCCGCCGAACCCTTGCCGCCATCCCATCTATTGCCCGCAGCCGACCGCCTAGCCGCCATCACCACATCATCCGTTGCCGCCGCTGCTCGCCCCTTTCCCCTTTTTCTTCGTTGTTTTCAGCTTAGAACCCTAGAATCGAAGCTCCACAGCTCCGGTTCCGCCCGAACGAGTTTTCCAAGCTTTTCGTCAATTTCTCAGATTTCCAATCGTTTTCTTGAGTCATGTCTTCACGATTAATTGTACAGCCCTTGATTTTGAATCTTTTGGCTTTTTGACTTTCGGTTTTTGGCATGGTTGACTTGGTTGACTTTCTGGATTTTCCTCGATTTGCGTGTTTGTTGTTTCGATGTCGTTTGGCTAGACTTTGGCATTATCACTTGATCTATTTTGCCTCGTGAATTGTTGTCTGTGCGATCGTGCTAATGGATTCCTTCGTGCTCTATGATTATCGGTCCGTGTTATTTCTCATGCTTGATTGATTGAATGTCGTTTTCCTCTCTACGTGCTGGCCGTGCCTTTGCTACTATGTTTCGTTCGGTGATCTCTCGGTTAATTTGCTTGCCCCCACTTGTCAACCTAAGTGTGGGGTAGGATTCTTGTCTTCTGTTGTTGGTCTCCCCTAAGTTGTGTTTTACAGGGCTCCCAAAAGATTCAAGACCACTAGTGCAGATAGAGCGCAACGATCCTCGGCTCATCAGAACAGGGCTCCACCCTTCAAGCCGGCCACACTACCTACACCGATGCAAGCGGTCGTGACCATCACCCCGCAGGCAGTACCGACCCCTATGATTCCTATCTCCTGTACTCCTGTACCCACCAATGGAGCCTTACATCCTTTCATCGCTGCCCTTGAGCCACACCAACTAGAGGTCTATCAGAAGATCAAGGACATTCCTCCGGCTAAGGTGGCAGTTCTTTCTTTAGACAGTCTCAAGGACCACAACCCGGCTTGGCACTCCACCATCGACCGCCACCTTAATCAAGCCGGTTTGCGAGCTCTGACCACTCTTGGTTCACCCTATCCTCTGGTCGCCCTTCAAGAGTTCTGGAGTTCATTCCGGCCCCTCATCCGAAGCCCGTAAGCGGTCAGAAATTTGTATCCTTTCGCCTCGGTGGTGTTCTCCACGAGAAGTCCATCCATGAGTTCAGCCGCCTGCTGGATCCGCACGCCAATCTCCAGCGGACACCTACTCCATCACGAGTGATCCTTACCCAGAAGTGTGGAAATGGGCCTCCTGCCAACCTGAGATCACACCTATCGTCAACCCTACGGTAGGTGACATCGCTCACCCTATTATTAGATTCTTGCATTATGTTTGGGTGCAGTCTTTGTCTTACTGTAGCAAGACGAGCCGTCACCATGTTTCTTTGGAGGAGCTGGTGCTATTCGGTGCTTTAGAGGAGGACGCAAACCTCCATCCCGGATGGTGGCTTGCACGATTCTTCCACAAGCGCACTACCACCAAGAAACTTCCTTCTGAGCTTCCGGGCGGACTTTTCATTTCATGTCTGATCGACAACCTCCAGCTCGGTGACAAATGGGGCCCCGATATTCCTCATGTCCCGATTGAGCACATAGGTGCCGAACTCGCCATAGCACGGGGCATCGACCTTTCGTTGGACTTTGAGAATTGCAGATCGTTTCCTCACCGCCTCCCACAGCCGGTTGCGCGCCCACCACCGCGCCCACAGATGGCCGCTGAGATTACTGAGCGGCTGGCGCGTATTGAGCAGTGGCAGCTTGACTACTCGGCTGGTTCATTTCAATGGCAGAAGGATCGAGTAGCACATGAGGAGACCCAGAACGAGTGATGGACCATTCTACAGCAGTTCATGGCTAACCAGACAGCCAGACACAAGGATCAGCTCGCATGGCGACAGTAGATGGAGCAGCGGCTTGGTATTTCGACCCCACCTCCGCCCCCACCTTCAGAATAGTGATCAGGTTGTTTCTATCCTTTTACTTTCTTTTCTTTATTCTTTTCGGATTTCGATCCATCTTTTTCTGTGTGGATCCAGGGCACTTGCCCCGGTATCCTTTTGATCTTTTCGTTGTTTGTGTTTTGTAGGATCTTGAGTAGCTACTCCGCTCCGCTCCGGGCTCTTCGCGTTCATCCACTGCACCACCTATCACCTTCCAAGTTCTTCGTATCTCTCAACCTCTTTTTCATCCTGTGAGGACACAAAACAGTTTAAGTGTGGGGTAGGATGTTAGGATTATGCATGATCTTGCTGGATTTTCTGTGACTCTGTGGTACAATTTTGAATCCCTCTAGCATGGAATTGCCTCAATTCTTGACTTGTGATGTTAAATTGACTTCAATTTTGAACAATGACGTTTAGACTGTTCCACTTAGAACCTGTAACCAACGTGTCGGAACTGATATTAAATGAGTCTAGGTCAGAACAGATCATAAATCACTCTTGTAGTTGAAACTTGAATCAATTGACTTGTTAATAACAAAGCTCGATAACACCGTTCTAAGATGATAAATGCTAGTTTCTCCCATGTTTTTCACTCCATATTTGATCACCTGTGATTGTGGCTTGAGATTAGACGGAAATCCAATTCGAAATCTTGTGTAAAAAGTTATAACTAGCTAGGATCAAAGGGCTAAATTGTTAAATCAAGCAAATGGGTTGTTTACAGCAATTTTCGAGTTCTTCAAGTGCTGAAAATAAAGCTAGACAAGCCTGACACCTAAGTGAAGTGTTCGGGTTGAGCACTAGCATAGGCACAAATACTGTGAGCTAGGCAGGTCCAACACCTAAGTGAAGTGTTTGGTATCGAGCACTAGTATGCAGTAAATTAATCAAAGGAAAGAGTTGTGCTTGAAATAAAATGTTGTTTAAAGCGATCCTAGCTAGAACGTGTAACGTACAGATCTAGAAACGGATGAAGTCGAGTCGATAGCCACGTCACTTTTCCTACCTCCACATCCACATCATGGCTAGAGCTTAATGTCTTTTTGATTAGAATTGGTGTTATCGAAGTTGGTTAAATATGATTAATTGAATTGCCAAGAAACGAGTCTTGTTCAAACTACTACTTGAAGTGTGCAGACATTAGTAAGGTCAAAAGCTTGTTTGGTCATGTTCTGGCATGTGTAGGTCACTCTTTCTACGTGGAACAGTCTAAACAAAATTGTTAGAATTGAATCTCAGTTTAATCTCGTGTCATTTGTGAATTTGAGTGTGTTCTATTTCAGTTTGCTTGAGGACAAGCAAAAGCTTAAGTGTGGGGTATTTTGAGGACACTTGATTTATCGTGATTGTCAACCTCATTTAAGCGACATTTCCTTGCTTAAGACACGTTTTTAGAGTAGAATAGCGAATATTCACTCAACTGTTCTTTCCCGTGCCTTTTTTGTTACCTTGGCCCGTTTTGGGTCTATTTAATGGTTTTCTAGTGTTTTCACGATTAGCACAGGTCTTTGCCATCAAATACGGTAGCCAATGACGCGTCTAAGGCATTTGAACCCCGAAGAATCTCACCCGAATCAACCAGAGAAGTCATTCAACTCAAGAGAAATCCTGCTCCACTTTACACACATGTTTTCGGCAAAAACCCCTTGAGTTTTTGCCGAAAACTCATGAGAAAATCAACAGCTCCTCACAAGAAGAAGTTTTTGGCGAAAACCCTAAAGTTTTAGCCGAGAACTCCCAGCCATTCGGAACAGCAGAAACAGACGAAGCAAGTTAACTTCTCAACATAAGTTTTCGCCAAAAACTTCCCCATATTTTTGACGAAAATTCAAGTGAAAATCAGCAGGACCGCGGTTAGGTTTAAATACAAAAACCGGCTGCTGAATGAGAAGATCACAACACACACTAAAAAATTACAAGACAGAGATTAGAGAGAGGAGGAGTGAATAGAGTTCGAGGAGCCAGGAACGGATCGTGACGCCATTCATCCATCTCGGAGAACCAGCGCTAGGAGTTGAAGATCCAGCAGATTGAAGCTGCAAGGATTCGTCGAAATTAGGTTTTACAGTTCTTCTCTGTCTTTCCTACCTGCGATGTATTCTTTGTTTTTCTTCGATTCTCCTATATTGAATATGAGTAGCTAAACTCGTAGAGCTTAGATTAGATGAACCCTAAGTGACCCAAGGCTTTAAAACGGTCACGGATCGACGGTGATTATATTCGAAATTCATTCAGTTTCTCCTTCATGTTTGATTTGTTCTTTGTTCTCTGTGTTTCTTGTCTGGTTTGGCCACCTAGATTAGATTCTTGTTAAGTTAAGGATAGAAGTGAACGCTCGCCTTACTTTAAAACACCAAATCGAACAATTAACCTAATCATTGGAGTGTGCCTTTCGTAGGAACCAATTAGGGTTAATCCACTACAAGAGTAACTCATAATTCGTTAGTAATTGCACCAGTTAGTTAAGTCATTGCAAGAGGCGACCGTACCCGGGCGGCTAATTAATCATGGTAGTTAGATCGGATAGAGCGAACGTTCGCTAGTCTTAAACCTAAGGGTCAGGAGTTATGGTGGTGTCTGTGAACTGAATGAACTAGAATCGAAAATCGCTGGTCTGTTGACTGCCAATGCTCTGGTGATCTAAGGGGGATTCGAAGTCTAAGCTCACATGTCGTCTGTCAAAGTCAATCAATCAATCTCTCTTATTTCTGCATTTAATTTTCTTTTCATTTCACCTTGCTTTTTAGTATAGAAGTCGTGGAACTCACACCACGCACTAAGTGTTTAACCTTGAATTTAATTGCCAACATATTTGAGTAAGCAAGTAGAGGAGACCCGTGGAATATGATCTGTCCTGCTTTGTGCTTGACAGATATTTGATCGTACCGCTATTCTGCAGTTCATCAATTACCGGAGATCAAAGCTTCACCGGAGTCGTCTTATTTAGGTTTTTCATATCCTTTTATGTTCTTCCTCTGTTCAAGATGAACTCTGTCTTTGTCTTTGATTCTTTTGCTATGAACATGAGTAGCTAAACTCGTAGAGCTTAGACTAGATGAACCCTAAGTAACCCAGGGCTTTAAAGCGGTCACGGATCGGCGGTGATTAGATTCAAAGTTCAATCAGTTTCTCTTTCATGTTTGATTTGTTCTTTGTTGTTTATGTTTCTTGTCTGGATTGATCACCTTACTTTAAAACATCAAATCGAACAATTAACCTATTCATTGGAGTGTGCCTTTCGTAGGAACCAGTTAGGGTTAATCCACTGCAAGAGTAACTCATAAATTGTTAGTAATTCCACCAGTTAGTTTAGTCGTCGCAAGAGGCGACCGTACCCAGGCGACTAATTAATCTTAGTAGCTAGATCGGATAGAGCGAACGTTCGCCAGTCTTAAACCTAAGGGTCAGGAGTTATGGTGGTGTCTTAGGGTTGATTGAACGGGAATTGAAATCCGCTGATCTGTTGATTGCCAATGCTTTGGTGAACTAAGGGGATTCAAAGTCTAAGCTTGTCTATCATCTTTGTTAAGCCAAACCAATTTCTCAATCTGTCTTTCAGTTTTCGTTTTAATTTCCTTGCATTTTCTAGTTTAGAAGTCGTGGAACTCACACCACGCACAAAGTGTTAAACCTGAGTAATCTGCCTTTACATTTGAGTAGACAATTGAAGAAGGCCCGTGGAATACAATCTACCCTAGCTTTCCAGCTTGGTAGTTATTTGACTACACGCGCATGAAAACGCGTTCATCAATGGGCTAGGAAGAAAATATGAAAATGAGGATCTAATTAGGAAAGTTCTTTGGTCTTTACCTAAAGAATGGGGACCAAAGATCACAGCTATTGAAGAATCAAAGAATTTAGCCACGCTTAACATTGATGATCTAATTGGCTCGTTAATCACTCATGAAGAGAGAGTTAAACGTGACAATAATATAGATGATTCTAGGAAAAGAGTCATAGCTCTTAAAGCTGAGTCTGAAAGCCTTGATGGAGATATTGATGACTATGATGATAATGAACTTGCGTTGCTGAGTAAACATGTTAGCAAGCTTCTAAGACTTAGGAGAGGAAAGAAGAGATCAGGCAGCTTAAATAAAGGCAAAGAAAGTGAGTCCTCTAAATCAAGTGAAAACAAGTCATCAAACAGATTTAGTAGCAAGAGTAGAAAAGATCAATCCCCTAGTGGGAGTGGTAGCAGCAGTGTCCTAGGATGTTTCAGGTGTGGCAAACAGGGACACGTGAAAGCAGAATGTCCACAACTCAAGAGAGAAAAGGCAATGGAAGCAACATGGAGTTGCAGCGAAGAGGACAGCGATGAGAGTGACTCTGAACCATCTGGTGCTCGAGCACTCATGGCATTTACTGAAAAGGAAAATTGTGACATAATACCTCGACAGGAAGATCAGGTATGTTATCAGACTGATCTTTCGTCGAATGATTGGGTGCTTGATAGTGGATGCTCACATCATATGATTGGTAACAAACATCTTTTCTCTAGCCTCAAACTTATCGAAAAAGGATCAGTTACATTAGGTGATAACAGTACTTGCAAAATTATGGGAATTGGTTGTGTAGGTGATAAAAGGGGTGTCTATCTTGATAAGGTTATGTTTGTTGAAGGTCTTAAACATAACTTAATTTCCATTAGTCAAATCTTTAGTAAAGGGAACAAAGTACTATTTGAACTTGAAAAATGTTTTATTTTTAGAATTTGCGATGATGCTGTTCTGCTAAGAGGTCATAAAAATGCAAACATCTATACTGTCAACCTAGGATCATATTCCATGACATCAAAATCTATCTTCACTCGTTCAAAAATCATGACCAAATGGCATGGCATAGAAACTAGGTCATGTTAGCATTAGTGTTCTTATCAAACTTGCTAGAAAAGACTTAGTTAGAGGTCTACCTTGAATACAGTTAAAGAATTTTTCTGTGACGCATGCGCCAAAGGTAAACAAACCAAATCGTCCTTTAAACCAAAGAATGTCATCTCTTCTACTAAATGTCTTGAGCTTATTCATATGGACTTATTTGGTCCTGCAAATGTTATGACTTTAGGGGGTAAAAGCTACTGTTTTGTTCTGTTTGATGACTACTCTCGTTTCAGCTGGATCTTTATGTTAAAGTCAAAAGATTACACGTTAAATAAGTTCAAAGTCTTTACTAAGAAAATTCAAAAAGAATTGAGCCTCAAAGTTTGCTGTATTCGTAGTGACAATGGGGGGGGGGGAGTTTACGAGTTTTGAGTTTAAGGATTTCTGCGAAAAATATGGGATTTCTCATACTTTCTCTGCTCCTCGAACAACCCAACAGAATGGGGTTGCGGAGCGGAAAAATAGAACCCTCATTGAAATCTCTCGCACCCTCCTAAATGACTATGGGTTGCCTAAGTCATTTTGGGGAGAAGCTGTTAGTACAACATGTTACATAACCAACAGAGCCCTCATCCGTACTGGTATTAAGAAAACTCCTTATGAAATTCTTAATGGAAGGAAACCAAATGTCAGTTACTTTAGGCCATTCGGTTGTAGATGCTTTATCCTGAATTCCAAGGATCATCTTGGAAAGTTTGACGTAAAATTAGATGAAGAATTTTTTTTGGTTATTCCTCTCAAAGTAAGGCGTATCGGGTTTACAAAAAACATACTCTTAAGGTTGATGAATCTATAAATGTGATATTTGATGAATCTGCGTGTAAGGATGTTGAGTTACAGGATCTTGAAGACAGTGATTTTGAGCTTGACTATCAATCCGCCCTTGCAAGTCTTAATGACGAAGATTCTACCTCTGATATCGTCCCTGATAATCAGAATAATGGAACAGAAGGAGTGGATACCCCTTTCATCGGTACAGATGAAGGAGTTGATAACAGGAGTGCTGACAGTCATCCTCCTAAGTACATTCTGAATCGGCATCCTCCATCTCAGGTAATTGGCGATTTTAATACTAGCATGGCTACTAGGTCTAAAGCTTCTCACAGTGCTTTTGTTTCCTTGATTGAACCCAAAAATTTTAAAGATGCTCTTAGAGATGAAAATTGGGTGGGTGCAATGAATGAGGAACTTACATAATTTGAAAGAACAAATGTCTAGGAACTCGTTCCACGACCAGAAAATCGAACAATTATTGGAACTAAATGGGTGTTCAGGAACAAAACAAATGAAAAGGGTAGCATTATTAGGAATAAAGCTAGATTAGTAGCTCAAGGATACTGTCAAGAAGAAGGGATTGATTTTGATGAAACTTTTGCCCCTGTTGCTAGGTTAGAAGCTATTCAATTGCTTTGTGGTTTTGCTTGTTCGAATGGGTTTAAATTATCTCAAATGGATGTCAAAAGTGCCTTTTTAAATGGTGATTTAAAAGAAGAAGTCTTTGTTGAACAACCTCCTGGTTTTGAAAATGCTAAGCATCCTGATCATGTTTTTAAACTAAATAAAGCTCTTTACGGTTTAAAACAGGCTCCACGAGCCTGGTACGATAAACTAAGCTCTTTTCTTCTTTCAAATGGGTTTTTGAGAGCTATAGTCGACAACACCTTATTTTCAAAGGTTAGAAATGGGAATATCCTCTTGTTCAAATTTATGTCGACGATATCATCTTTGGATCCACAAACTCACTCTTATGTAGTGAGTTCTGTACTCAAATGACTTCATGCATTTGAGATGAGTCTCATGGGTGAACTTAGTTACTTTCTTGGACTTGAAATTAAGAAAACAACTCAAGGAATGTTCATTTCTCAGTCGAAATATTGTCATAATATGCTTTCTCGCTTTGATCAAATTCTGTCAAGGTGTCTCCAACTCCAATGAGCACAACAACTAAGCTAGATGAAGATGTATCTGGAGTTTCTGTGTGTGAAAAGAGATATAGAGGAATGATTGGTTCACTTCTCTATATCACTGCCAGCAGGCCCGATATTTCCTATAGCGTAGGCATATGTGCCAGGTTCCAAAGTAATTCCAAGGAGAGTCATTTGACTGCCGTAAAGCGGATTTTTAGATATTTGTCAGGAACTCCTACTCTAGGCCTTTGGTGTTCCTTCGAATCCCCTCCAACTATTGTTGGTTATTCAGATTCCGACTTTGTTGGAAGTCTCACTGATAGGAAGAGTACTTCTGTGCATGCATGCTCCCATTTTTTGGAAGCTCCTTCCATATCTTCTTGTGTTTTAGTAGAAACAAACAAAGTTCGTGTTGTGCCCTCTTACAACAAGCAGATCTTGTTACCACTCATTTTAAAATTGATATTCTCAGATTGCGGATATCTTTACTAAACCTCTTGGGATTGAACGATTTCTTCATCTTCAAAGAGAACTCGGTCTTGTTACCTTTTCCGATGCAAATCAATTAAGTCAATCTTGATATCGAGAATCCTTATTCCTTTCTTCTTGTGATTCGATCCTATTCTCTTTCCTTTTGTCTCAAGATTGGTCTTACCCTTCTTCCAGTTTTCTTTCCTTTCTCTTGTTTCTCTTGACTCTTCAAATACCCTCGTTCTCCCGTCTGTATCCTCACTTCTTCACTTCCCCTTCTTAAAGATCTCAACAAGACATGGCGGACTTCAATCCTTTCATCCCTCACTACAATCCCTTCATCATGCACTTCCTTGCCCGTCATGTCCTGCTCACGAACCTCTGCTTCAGGAATCCTGAATGTCGAGCTCTCTACTTAAAACTTATGGAGAAGAAGAAGATTCTGGGATCCATTCATCTCACAGTTGCTGACTTCAGCAAATATCATCTGGAGATGGGTTCTCTTTTTGAGAATCACAGTTGGATTGATCTGGTTGGGAGTCAGGAGAGCCTCTACTATCCGGATGCAGTTTATCAGTTCTACGCCAACATGCTGCTGACCGGTCCTATTTTAGATAGTTTTTTCTCCACCTACGTAGATGGTTATCTCATCTACGTTACAGCTGAAATGCTCAATATCTTCCTTGGGCACCAAATCAAGGGGTCCAGGTTAACCATGAAGCTGAACTCGATCATTTTGATTTCAACTACCTCAAAGTGGTAAATGGCTTTACTGGAGTGAATCTTCGATCGAAGAAACTCACATTGGTCAAGGAGCTTCCAGGTCGTCTCAAAGTTACCTTCTCTTAGGCTGACCGTTTCTGGCAACAGCCAATGCGACCATCGATGTCCAGCATGGCTCTTGACTTTAAGGGTCAGAAAGGATAGTATGACATTCCGCCTCAAGGACGGTATGAAATATTCTGCCAAGGAAGATGCTCATTGTTTATCGATTGATATTGTGGAGTTGATCTCGACCAACCCTAGTACTAATGAAAATTCTAGCATTGCTCCAAAGATTGTATGACAGGAACAAAGCAGGTTATCCATCCAAAGAATGAGACTCCGGTGCAGACGACAAGGAAAAAAGATGAAGCGAAGGCACCCACCGGTGGGACGCAACGAGTTAGAGATAATGGAGAAGCGAAGGTGAAGTGCAAGGCGACGAAGAAAGTGGCTTGGAAGCCAATTAACCTGCCATTATCCGCTAAGCCACCGGATGAAAACATGCATATGAAGAATCTGTTCGGGCCATTCAAAGTTACTGACAACCTCCCCGATGGTAGAACCAAATTAACCCACGCCGATGGTAGAACCAAATTAACCCACGCCAATGGTAGGTGATTTCTCTTGAAAGGAGGTGCATCTAAGCTGTACTTCATGGATTCTGATGCGAGCGTGAAGGAAGTCCTGACTTGGGTCACTGATGGAACCGTCGTTGTGCTGAGCAGGTTCTATCAAATAACTATCAGCTCAAGAGCTAGGATAGATCGTATTCCACGGGCCTTCAATTGATTGGCTACTTCAGAACTAACAAATTACTCAAGGAAAACACGTTGTGCGTGGTGTGAGTTCCACGACTTCTAATTCTAAGGAATGCAGAAAAATTAAAACAAATTAAGCTAAAGCAGATTGAGAATTAGGGTTTGGAAACAAGAAAGACAGACGAACTTAGACTTTGAATCCCCCTTCGTTCCCCAGAGCATTGGCAATCAACAGATCAGCGGATTTCGATTCTTATTCAATCAATTACTAAGACACCACCATAACTCCTTACCCTTAGGTTTAAGACCGGCGAACGTTCGCTCTATCCGTTCTAACTACCAAGATTAACTAGCCGCCCGGGTACGGTCGCCTCTCGCAACGACTTAACTTAACTGGTGTAATTACTAGTGATTTATGAGTTACTCTTGCAATGAATTAACCCTAACCGTTCCTACGAAAGGCACGCTCCAATTATAAGGTTAATTGTTCAATTCGATGTTCTAAAGTAAGGCGAGCGTTCGCTTCTATCCTTAGCTTAACAAGAATCTAATCTAGGTGATCAATCCAGACAAGAAACATGAACAATGAAGAACGAATCAAACATGAAAAAGCGGATTTCGATTCTTATTCAATGAATTAACAGATCAGCGGATTTCGATTCTTATTCAATCAATTACTAAGACACCACCATAACTCCTTACCCTTAGGTTTAAGACCGGCGAACGTTCGCTCTATCCGTTCTAACTACCAAGATTAACTAGCCGCCCGGGTACGGTCGCCTCTCGCAACGACTTAACTTAACTGGTGTAATTACTAGTGATTTATGAGTTACTCTTGCAGTGAATTAACCCTAACCGGTTCCTACGAAAGGCACGCTCCAATTATAAGGTTAATTGTTCAATTCGATGTTCTAAAGTAAGGCGAGCGTTCGCTTCTATCCTTAGCTTAACAAGAATCTAATCTAGGTGATCAATCCAGACAAGAAACATGAACAATGAAGAACGAATCAAACATGAAAAAGAACTAATTGAATTTCGAATCTAATCACCGCCGATCCGTGACCGCTTTAAAGCCCTGGGTCACTTAGGGTTCATCTAGTCTAAGCTCTAACGAGTTTAGCTACTCATGATCATTACAAAAGAAGCAAAGACAAAGAAAGAGTTCATCATTCAAAGGAAGAACAGAAAAGGATCTGAAAAACCTAATTCGGACGACTCTGACAGATTCCGATCTTCGGTAAGTTACACTCCTAGCTCCAGTTCTCCGAGGTGGAAGGGATGGCGTCACGATCTCTATCCGGCTCTTCGAACTCCAACTCTTCGCCCCCGAACTTCAGAGAAATCTGATCTCCAAAAGTTGCGTTTCTCGAAATATGAATTGTATATTGTTCTAGGGCCGCCGGGTTAAGTATAAATACTTAACCCTAATTGGGCCGGGCTGGGCTGATGGTTTCGCCGAAACCATAGGGGTAGTTTCGGCGAAACTAGCTTGTGTAAATGGCTAGTTTTCTCTGCCTTGCATTTTCGGTCCGAAGAGCTTAATGGTTTCGCCGAAATCAGTCTTCACTTGGCATCAGCTGATTTGTATTGTTGATTTCGCCGAAACTGTGAGGTCATTTTCACCGAAACTGTAAGTGTGAATGGCAGATTTTCAGTTTGACTTTGATTGGCTCCTTTGATCGATTCCGGTTTGATTCCTCGAGGTTCCTACGCCTTAGACACGTCCATGGCTACGTTATTTGACGGCAAAAACCTGTGCTAACACAAAAACACTAGAAAACCATCAAATAGACCCGAAAAGGGCCAAGGTAACACAAATGGCACGAGATAGGGCAATTGATTGAATATTCGTTATTCTACCCTAAAAACAATGTCTTAAGCAAAGAAATGTCGCTTAAATGAGGCTGATAATCACGTCAAATCGAGTGTCATCAAATACCCCACACTTAAGCTTTTGCTTGTCCTCAAGCAAACTGAATAGAAACGCTCATGTTCATAAATGATAAGATAGATTAAATTAGAGCTCAATCAAACACAATGAATTATTAGACAAATCGATCCTAGAACAAGAAACCTAACATGCATACAGATCAGCCAAATTACCTGGTCTCACTAATAAACTGCACACGACAAGTAATTAGCAACCAATTATGCACGAATTTGACCTAACCGACCAGACTCCTCACATAGGATATATATAGTACAATGGGAACTCTCACTCTCTGTGTTTAGGGACGTGTTTCTGCTCTCGATCATTTTCTGTTACCGAATTCTGTCATAGGTTTGCATTTCGACCACATCTCCACCACTGTGACAACACGAATATCTAGTCAAGAAGGACTTCCCTGCTAGGACCATACTGAAATCTACACTACTTGGGTTTATAATGAGATGGATGATGGGAATGAATGATGATGGCTTGGTGCGGTGTAGCTTTCGACTAACTTCCCTCGAATCTAATCTATGGTTTCCTACCTTCTAACCAAACACTGGTGGAATGATGAACGCTCGTCCTATGATACCCTCAAGCAACCTAGCACTTATTCTTTTTCTTTTGCATACACATTTTTTTTAACTTTTCTTACGACTTCGTTCTTCCATTTGTAGGGAGAAGAACGTTTTATTTGAACTAAACTTTGAACTTTTCTGATTTTTCTTCTTTTCTCTTTTTCGAAAATTTTCTTTCTTCTTTTTTTTCTTTACTTTTTCTTTTGTGCCGATTTTTCTTTTAGTTGCTAGAGGGGTTTACACGTCTGGACATATTAGCTAAGACCACCTGTTTAATGGCTATAGGAAGGTTACCACAAACCGACTTCCAGTAGGTCAATCTAGAACTACAACCACAGGGGATCAACGGGGAATGAAAGAAATGGGAAATGGCTGTAATGTATTATCGAACTGAAAGAACAGGCCAAGCTCAAGGGTCTAAACCTAGTGGATTTTATCGTTAAGGTAGGCTATCTGGCTTAGTAGCTGAATCTAGGTGCCCCTATCCTTCTAGAACTCGTGTCTTCGTGTGGTCTCGAGTAGGTCTCATGCAAATTCTAACTCATTCAAGTAAACAGAAAACCACTCAGAAAGAATTTAAATTGCAAGTTACGTGCAATGGATCAAAAGCTCACAGTTGGTTTGCTAGTCGGATTTGGTCATTTTCATGCAATCAAGGCTACAAACTACAAGTGTGATTTTAAAATTCTGTTCTAACCAGGCAATTTAGCATCAAAGCATACAAGTTGGTTCTCAAGTTCTAGGTTAAGCAGTCTAAGCATCATTATGAAAGGTTGGACAACAACTTAACATCAAAAATCAAGAACTGAGCCATTCTAATGCTAGAGAGACTGGAATGGAATCACGAGGCATACAAAACACAATCAAGGGCAATCAAGTTCATGCAAGGTTCTCTAGCATCCTACCCCACACTTAAATCGGACTGTGTCCTCACAGGACTAATTCTAGAGTTCAGAGTGGAATGGAAGAACCTGGACCGAGATGATTGGTGTAGGGGATGAGCACGGGTCCTCGGAGCGGAGGTAATCTACCCAAGTGAAGCAAAGGGAATCTCCCAACTGCCTACAAAACAAAAACAAATAAAACATAAAAAGGAAACCGGGACAAGTGCCCCGGATCCACACAGAAAAAATTTGGACGAAGTCCAAAAAGAATAAATAAAAAGAAAGGATAAGGAAAAGGACACCACCTGATCATCACTGGTCAGAGGTGTCGGGGTGGGGGAAGTGGAAGTAATCGCCGAGCTGTCGCTGCCACTCCAGCTGTCGCTCATATCGCCGGTCGGCGCGGCGCATGTTTTGTTGCATAATAGTCCACCTAGCCTCTTGAGTGGCGTTGTCGGTGATGCGCCACTCCTGTAGTCGCTCGTACAACTCACCAATGTCCGCGGGGTGCGGTCGGGGCTGATGAGTAGGTGCCGGATGTGGATCGGGAATGCGCGGCGGCGACTGGTGGATGTACCCTGTCGGATGGTGTGGCGAGGGTATATAATCTTGAAACTCAAGCGGCGGCTGCGGGTGCTGCTCCTCAGCATCATCTTCGTCCTCCGACTCGACCGCAGGTTGGAGTGGAGGATCTGCTGCTACATGGGGACTGAGGTCGAGTTCTAAGTCGTACTCGACCGCCAAGTCTCCTCCAACGGTCCGAACTGGATGTTGTGGAATGTGAGGGCCATATTCATGGCCGATGCCGAAGGAGAGGATGAGCTGACCTATGAAGTTGCCTCCCAAGAGTTTGCGTGGTTGCTTCTTCCTCTTGGTCCTCTGACTGAAGATGTGAGCTAGCACCCAGGCGGGGTGGAGAGGGTAGCTCTCTCGGATGGCTCGATGAAGCATGAGCTCCTCCTTAAGGATATGGTGGCGATCCTTGTCTCTGACATATAAAAGTGACCTCCGCCAAACCATAGGAATAAACTTATAGAGCGGGTGAGAGAGAGACTTAACTGAGTTGTTCTTCCTGAGGCGATCGCCAGGCACGCTTGTCATGTGGCTCCAGAGGGCGTGCAATGCCTCGTCGTCATCATCCTCGCCCCAACCGAGGTGGTGATCGTGATAGTGCTCGTAGGGGATGCCCAGATGAGCGGCAAACTCATCGTAGGTGAGCTGCCAGTACACCCCACCAAGAAAGAAAGTGATCACCTTCTGGCCCCGTCTCTTCTTATGCTCGTCCAAGTCAAATGTCGCCCAGAACTCCTAGAGAGCAATGTCTGGGAACTCGGCGGCTATGGTGGTCAGCTCTAGGAGACCGGCCGGTGCTAAGGCGTCATGCACGTTCCGGAAGTAGTCCTCATTATGCTCTTGGAGCGACTCCATGGATAAAGGACGCACGTCAGCTCCCCGGATGTGCGCGATCTTCTAGAAGTTCTCAAAGTAGAAGTCCGGAAGACGGGCGATGGTGGGATGGTATCCAACATGGCGAGGGAGTGCAGGTGGAGGACCCAGAATGGGGGTGTGACGGGAGTGGCAGCTCCTGAGCTCGAGGCGCCATCAAGGCGTGCCTTAGTCTTGCGCTCAAAAGTGTTCCTAAAACCAGAATGAAACCAGATTAGTCGACCAAAACCTTACCCCACACTTAGTAGAAAAACTCAATTTCACAAAGAAACGAGGGAAACTAAGTGGGGTAAGTAAAGCGGAGTAACCGGTAATCATAGACAATAGAGCACATGTCTTAAGAACAGCTATAATCAGGGAAGCGCAATCAGAGTTCAAAAAGTCAAACCGATATTTTAGAAAGTCAACACTAAGTCATATTGAACCCTAATCATGGCAAGACTATCGCAACTTGGAAATTGACGGCATCATACGATTTCAAATGGCGGCACGATAATATGAACAAGAATGAACACTTATGATAGCCAAACGATCAACAACAAGTCAACGGCAAACCGACATATCTCACAAGTCAACAAAACAACGAATCAATCGTACGCATAGCAACACATAACCAAATGATATGGAAATTAAGCACGGAACTCCCTAAGCATCCTAGAACAGTTCTATAAGTTCAGTCAATCCTAGTTCACACGAAACAGTCGGCACGCAAAACGAGGTAAACTGAAAAGTCAACCGAAAGTCAACCCCGACGAAATTCAGCGATCCATATGTCAAAAGATTCGTATTGAAAAGTTATGCACTTTACCTTGAAGCCATGGAAGCAAAAACTGAACGGGTTGGGAGGAATCGGTGAAAAACATTGAAAACTAGGTTTTCGGTGAACTGGAGCTGCAAAGCTCCGATTTGGTTGTTCTAGGGCTCGTTAGGATCGGAATGAGGAGGGGGAGTGAGCGGCGGCGGTCGGCGACGGCGGCGGCGGGTGAAACGGCGGCGACGGCGGGTTTTAGTGGAGGGTCGGCGGCGATTTTAAATAGATAAGGGGGGTTTCGGTGATATGAACGAAGGTGAGTGAAGGGAAGGAAGGAGAGAGAGGAAGACCGGTTTTTTAAAGGATAAATTAAGTGATTTTGCAAATAGGTTTCGGCGAAAGTAGGGGGGTGGTTTCGCCGAAACTACTCGTTAAAATGAACTGACCGATTTGAAAAGGCGGTTTCGCCGAAAATGAAGCTCAGTTTCGCCGAAAATTTTAGTTCAAATGGCTTCGCCGAAAACAGTTATTTTTCGAACCGAAAATGATGAACAGGAAGGATGGGTCGAAAATCAAAAGTTGGTTTCGCCGAAAACAGGGGTGGTTTCGCCAAAAATTTTGAACTGTTCGGGTTTAAAATATTTTCGTAAATCAGGCCAACTTCAGAAAATCACAAGTTGAAAAAAAAAAAAATGGGGAACGACCTCAACCCAACTTGCGACTGATCTATGACACACAGACTCTACACAAAAAATAAAACACAAACAAACTGACACTTTTGGCCCCTCCCGAACCGACTCTAAAATACCAAGGTTGAAACAAAAAAAAACTGACTCCAGCCGTGGGTTGCCCTTTCCCCCAAGCGTTTTTTGTATTTAAAAGGGCCTTTTAGCTGGACGATACCTGGATGTATTAGGAGCATTCCCCAAATTTTGATTCCCTTCACGCTAGCATCGGAGTTCATGAAGTACAAACTTCGGGGCTTCTCCCGGGAAACGTTTAATTTCTTCCCGTTTGCATGCAAAAAACTTGGGACGTCCGTCGGGAAAATTTAAACAACGAATTGGGAAAGGGGAAAAAGCTCTCTAGAGAGATCATCCTTCTTGAGTATGATGATGGAAGGAATGAGGACTGTCGGCTTCTTTTAACTTCAGTCTTCGGGTTGGTATCACCGGTCGGGGATCGTTTAAATACTTCCCTTTGGAGAGGCTTTTTTGGCTTCTCCCTCCATACTTGTTCCGGCG
>CM068303.1:17365812-17488312 GCA_034768395.1 Linum lewisii
TTGGGGATTTCTCCTAATACCCCAGGTACCCCCCCACAAAAAGACTTAAAAAAAGCGCTTCGTGGGAGGCAACCCACGGCAGAGTCATTTTATTTTGTTTCAACCTTTATTTTAAGTCGGTTCAAGCCAAAATGTCAGTTTGTTTGTGTTCTTATTTTTCGTGTAGAGTCTCGGCATAATCAGTTGCAAGTTCTGGATCGTTCCCGATTTTTCTGGATTTACCGGATTTTTCGAAGTTGGTCGGAATTACAAAAATTTAAACCCGAACATTCAAAATTTCGGCGAAACCCACCCCTTTTCGGAAAAAAAAAAACCAACTTTGATTTTCGACCCACCTTCCGTTCATCATTTTTTTCAAAATAACTGTTTTTTCGGCGAAGCCATTTGAACAAAAGTTTTCGGTGAAACCGGCTTCCATTTTCGGCGAAACCACCCTTCCAATTTCGCCGAAAAAATTTCAAAAAAATCAAAAAACCCACTTTAAAACCGGTTTCCTTCCTCCTTCCTTCCTTTCTTCCTTCCCTTACCTACCCCTTTACTTACCCCACTTATTTCCCTCGTTTCTTGTGAAATTGAGTTTTTTCTACTAATGGGGGAAGGTTTTGGTCGACTAATTCTGGATTCATTCTGGTTTTAGGAACCTTTTAGCGCAGACTAAGGCACCCTTGATGGCTCAGCCAGGACCCGCTCCCCACAACACCCCAACCCCCCATTCGGGTCCTCCCACCTGCACCCCCCCTCCCATGCTGGAACCTCCCACCATCCGCCCTTCTTCCGACTTCTACTTTGAGAACTTCCAAAGACGCGCACATCCGGGACGACGTCGTCCTTACCCCATGGATCGCCCAGGCAACGAGGATTCCTCCGAACGTGCATGAGCCTTACACCGGCCGTCTCCTAACTAACACCATGCCGCCGAGTTCCCAGACATTGCTCTCCAGATTCTGGGCGACATTTACTTGGACAGCAAAGAAGAGACGGGCCAAAGTGAACACTTTTTTTCTTGGTGGGGCACAGGCCCACCTACGATATTTTGCCCTCATCTGGGCATCCCTACGACATTATCACATCACCACCTCGTTGGGGCGAGGAGTGAGACAGGCGTTGCCCCCTCTGGACCACATGACAGGCGTGCCTGGCGATCGCCTCCGGAAGAACAACTCATTAATCCTCCTCACCCGCTCTATAAGGTATTTAAATTTTTGGGGGGGTCACTTTTATATGTCAAGACAAATCGCCACCAATCCTAAGGAGGAGCCATGCTTCATCGAGCCTCCGGAGAGGGTACCCTCCCACCCCGGCTGGTGCAGCTCCCTCTTCCCAGAGGACCAAGAGGAAAACTACCACGCAAACTCTTGGAGGCAACTTCACGGTCAGCTCATCCTCTGCTTCGGCATCCCAGAATATGGCCCCACTTTCCACGACCCCAGTTCGGACCGTGGAGGGAAATTGGGTCGGTACGACTTAAACCCCTCAGTCCCCATTACACAATCCCCACCCAACCTCGTCGAGCGGAGGACAAGATAGCGAGAGCACCCCCGCCCGCCGCCTGAGTTTCAAATTAAACCCTCGCCAACCATCAGGGGGTACTTTCCCCAGCCCGCCGCCCGCGCATTCCGGATCCACATCCGACACCTACCATCAGCCCCGACCGCACCCCGCGGACATTTGTGAGTTTACGAGCGACTACAGGATGGCGCATCACCGACAACGCCACTCAAGAGGCTAGTGGACTATTATGCAACAGCACATGCGCCGCGCCGACCGGCGTTATGAGCGACAGCTGGAGTGGCAGCGACAGCTCGCGATTTGCTTCCACTTCCCCCACCCCGACACCTCTGACCATGATGATCAGGTGGTGTCCTTTTCCTTATCCTTTCTTTTTATTTATTTCTTTTCGGACTTCGTCCAACTTTTTTCTGTGTGGATCCGGGCACTTGTCCCGGTTTCCTTTTTATGTTTCATTTGTTTTTGTTTTGTAGCAGTTGGGAGATTCCCTTTGCTTCGCTTGGGTAGATTCCCTCCGCTCCGAGGACCCGTGCTCATCCCCTACACCAATCATCTCAGCCCAGGTTCTCCAGTCCACTCTGAACTCTAGAATTAGTCCTGTGAGGACACAGTCCGATTTAAGTGTGGGGTAGGATGCTAGAGAACCTTGCATGAACTTGATTGCCCTTGATTGTGTTTTGTGTGCCTCGTGATTCCATTCCAGTCTCTCTAGCATTAAATGGCTCAGTTCTTGATTTTTGATGTTAAGTTGTTGTTCAACCTTTCATAATGATGCTTAGACTGCTTAACCTAGAACTTGAGAACCAACTTGTATGCTTTGATGCTAAATTGCCTGGTCAGAACAGAATTTTAAAATCACACTTGTAGTTTGTAGCCTTGATTGCATGAAAATGACCGAATCCGACTAGCAAACCAACTGTGAGCTTTTGATCCATTGCACGTAACTTGCAATTTAAATTCTTTCTGAGTGTTTTTCTGTTTACTTGAATGAGTTAGAATTTGCATGAGACCTACTCGAGACCACACGATGACACGAGTTCTAGAAGGATAGGGGCACCTAGATTCAGCTACTAACCAGATAGCCTACCTTAACGAAAAAATCCACTAGTTTAGACCCTTGACTTGCTGTTCTTTCGGTTCGATAATACATTACAGCCATTTCCCATTTCTTTCATTCCCCGTTGATCCCCTTGGTTGTAGTTCTAGATTGACCTACCAGAAGTCGGTTTGTGGTAATCTGCCTATAGCTATTAAACAGGTGGTCTAGCTAATATGTCCAACGTGTAAACCCCTCTAGCAACTAAAAGAAAAATCGGCACAAAAGAAAAATAAAGAAAAAATAAAGAAGAAAGAAAATTTTCGAAAAAAGAAAAATCAGAAAAATCAGAAAAATTAAAGCGGTAGGGAAGCCATAGATTAGATTCGAGGGAAGTTATTCGAAAGCTACACCGACCAAGCCATCATCATTCATTCCCATCATCCATCTCATTATAAACCCAAGTAGTGTAGACTTCATTACGGTCCTAGCAGGGAAGTCCTTCTTGACTAGATACTCGTTTGTCACAGTGGTGGAGATGTGGTCGAAATACAAACTTATGACAGAATTCGGTAACAGAAAACGATCGAGAGAGAAACACGTCCTTAAACACAGAGAGTGAGAGTTCCCATTGTACTATATATATCCTGTGTGAGAGTCTGGTCGGTCAGGTCAAATGCGTGCATAATCGGTTGCTAATTACTTGCGTGTGCAGTTTATTAGTGAGACCAGGTAATTTGACTGATCTGTATGCATGATAGGTTTCTTGTTCTAGGATCGATCTTCTAATAATTCATTGTGTTTGATTGAGCTCTAATTTAATCTATCTTATCATTTATGAACATGAGCGTTTCTATTCAGTTTGCTTGAGGACAAGCAAAAGCTTAAGTGTGGGGTATTTGATGACACTCGATTTGACTGATTATCAGCCTCATTTAAGCGACATTTCTTTGCTTAAGACATTGTTTTTAGGTAGAATAACGAATTTCAATCGATTGCCCTATCTCGTGCCATTTGTGTGTTACCTTGGCCCTTTTTGGGTCTATTTGATGGTTTTCTAGTGTTTTTTGCGTAAGCACAGGTTTTTGCCGTCAAATAAAGTATCCATGGACGTGTCTAAGGCGTAGGAACCTCGAGGAATCAAACCGGAATGATCAAAGGAGCCAATCAAAGTCAAACTGGAAATCTGCCATTCACACTTACAGTTTCGGCGAAAATGACCTCACAGTTTCGGCGAAATCAACAAGGCAAATCAGCTGATGCCAAGTGAAGACTGATTTCGGCGAAACCATTAAGCTCTTCGGACCGAAAATGCAAGGCAGAGAATCATGGCCGTTTACACAAGCCAGTTTCGCCGAAACTACCCTATGGTTTTCGGCGAAACCATCAGTTCAGCCCGGCCCAATTAGGGTTAAGTATTTATACTTAACCCGCGGCCAAGGAGAAACAACATACAATTCATAATTCGAAAAACATAACTTTTCGAGATCAGATTTCTCTGAAGTTCTGGAGCGAAGAGTTGGAGTTCGAAGAGCCGGATAGAGATCGTGACGCCATCCCTTCCATCTCGGAGAACCGGAGCTAGGAGTGTAACTTACCGAAGATCGGAGTCTGTCAGAGTCGTCCGAATTAGGTTTTTCAGATCCTTTTCTGTTCTCCTTTGAATGATGAACTCTTCTTTGTCTTTGTTTCTTTTGTAATGATCATGAGTAGCTAAACTCGTTAGAGCTTAGACTAGATGAACCCTAATGACCCAGGCTTTAAAGCGGTCACGGATCGGCGGTGATTAGATTCGAAATTCAATCAGTTCTTTTTCATGTTTGATTCGTTCTTCATTGTTCATGTTTCTTGTCTGGATTGATCACCTAGATTAGATTCTTGTTAAGCTAAGGATAGAAGCGAACACTCGCCTTACTTTAGAACATCGAATTGAACAGTTAACCTTATAATTGGAGTGTGCCTTTCGTAGGAACCGATTAGGGTTAATCCACTGCAAGAGTAACTCATTAATCACTAGTAATTACACCAACTAATTAAGTCGTTGCGAGAGCGACCGTACCCGGGCGGCTAGTTAATCTTGGTAGTTAGAACGGATAGAGCGAACATTCGCCGGTCTTAAACCTGAGGGTAAGGAGTTATGGTGGTGTCTTAGTAATTGATTGAATAATAATCGAAGTCCGCAGATCTGTTGATTGCCAATGCTCTGGGAACGAAGGGGGATTCAAAGTCTAAGTTCGTTTGTCTTTCTTGTTTCCAAACCCTAATTCTCAATCTGCTTTAGCTTAATTTGTTTTAATTTTTCTGCATTCCTTAGAATTAGAAGTCGTGGAACTCACACCACGCACAACGTGTTTTCCTTGAGTAATTTGTTAGTTCTGAAGTAGCCAATCAATTGAAGGCCCGTGGAACACGATCTATCCTAGCTCTTGAGCTTGATAGTTATTTGATAGAACCTGCTCAGCACAACGACGGTTCCATCAACGGTCGCCTCTCGCAACGACTTAATTAACTGGTGCAATTACAAATGATTAATGAGTTACTCTTGCAGTGAATTAACCCTAACCGGTTCCTACGAAAGGCACGCTCCAATTATAAGGTTAATTGTTCAATTTGATGTTCTAAAGTAAGGCGAGCGTTCGCTTCTATCCTTAGCTTAACCAGAATCTAATCTAGGTGATCAATCCAGACAAGAAACATGAACAAAGAAGAACAAATCAAACATGAATGAGAAACTGATTGAATTTCGAATCTAATCACCGCCGATCTGTGACCGCTTTAAAGCCCTGGTCACTTAGGGTTCATCTAGTCTAAGCTCTAACGAGTTTAGCTACTCATGATTATTACAAAAGAAACAAAGACAAAGAGAGAGTTCATCATCCAGAGGAAGAACAGAAAAGAATCTGAAAAACCTAATTTAAACGACTCTGACAGACTTCGATCTTCGGTAAATAACACTCCTAGCTCCAATTCGTCGAGGTGGAAGGGATGGCGTCACGATCTCTCTCTGGCTCTTCGAACTCTAACTCTTCGCTCCAGAACTTGAGAGGATTCTCTGAATTCTGATCTCGAAAAGTTGTATTTTGCGAATTATGATATGATATATCCTTTTTGGGCCGCCGGGTTAAGTATTTATACTTAACCCTAATCAGCCGAATTTCTTCTAATATTTTCGCCGAAAATAGTGAATTATTTTCGCCAAAAATATGCTTGTGAATGGAAGTCCCGCCGGCTGATTCCTCTGCCTTTTCTTCTCGGTCCGAAAACTCAACACTTTCGCCGAAAATCTCCTTCACTTGGCGTCAGTCGATTTGTACTATTATTTTCGCCGAAAACCATAGGCCACTTTCACCGAAAATGTAAGTGTGAACGGGCAGACTTTTGGTTTGACTTGATCGGCTCCTTGGATCGAATCTGGTGCAATTCCTCGATGTTCCAACGCCTTAGACATGACCTTGGCTACTTTATTTGACGGCAAAAACCTGTGCTAACGCAAAAGCACTAGAAAACCATCAAATAGACCCGAAACGGGCCAAGGTAACACAAATGGCACGAGATAGGGCAATCGATTGAATATTCGTTATTCTACCCTAAAAACCATGTCTTAAGCAAAGAAATGTCGCTTAAATGAGGCTGATAATCACGTCAAATCGAGTGTCATCAAATACCCCACACTTAAGCTTTTGCTTGTCCTCAAGCAAACTGAATAGAGACGCTCATGTTCATAAATGATAAATCGATTAAATTGGAGCTCAATCAAACACAATAAATTATTAGACAGATCGATCCTAGAACAAGAAACCTAAAATGCATACAGATCCGCCAAACTACCTGGTCTCACTAATAAACTGCACACGACAAGTAATTAGCAACCAATTATGCACGAATTTGACCTGACTGACCAGACTCCTCACACAGGATATATATAGTACAATGGGAACTCTCACTCTCTATGTTTAAGGACGTGTTTCTGCTCTCGATCATTTTCTGTTACCGAATTCTGTCATAGGTTTGCATTTCGACCACATCTCCACCACTGTGACAACACGAGTATCTAGTCAAGAAGGACTTCCCTGGTAGGACCGTAATGAAATCTACACTATTCGGGTTTATAATGAGATGGATGATGGGAATGAATGATGGTGGCTTTGTGCAGTGTAGCTTTCGACTAACTTCCCTCGAATCTAATCTATGGCTTCCTACCGTCTAACCAAACACGGGTGGAATGATGAACGCTCGTCCTATGATACCCTCAAGCAACCTAGCACTTATTCTTTTTCTATACATGATTTTTTCTTCTTGTCTTTCTTTTGGACTTCGTTCTTCCATTTGTAGGGAGAATAACGTTTTATTGAACAATACTTTGAAACTTTTCTTATTTTTTTGATTTTTTCTGCTTCTGATTTTTTTTTTAAGCTTGCTTCTTTTCTTACTTTGCTTTTTTTTCTTTTGTGCCGAATTTCTGTTAGTTGCTAGAGGGGTTTACACGTCTGGACATATTAGCTAAGACCACCTGTTTAATGGCTATAGGCAGGTTACCACAAACCGACTTCCGGTAGGTCAATCTAGAACTACAACCACAAGGGATCAACGAGGAATGAAAGAAATGGGAAATGGCTGTAATGTATTATCGAACCGAAAGAACAGGCCAAGCTCAAGGGTCTAAACCTAGTGATTTATCGTTTGGTAGGCTATCTAGCTTAGTAGCTGAATCTAGGTGCCCCTATCCTTCTAGAACTCGTGTCATCGTGTGGTCTCGAGTAGGTCTCATGCAAATTCTAACTCATTCAAGCAAACAGAAAACCACTCAGAAAGAATTAAAATTGCAAGTTACGTGCAATGGATCAAAAGCTCACAGTTGGTTTGCTAGTCGGATTCGGTCATTTTCATGCAATCAAGGCTACAAACTACAAGTGTTATTTTAAAATTCTGTTCTGACCAGGCAATTTAGCATCAAAGTATACAAGTTGGTTCTCAAGTTCTAGGTTAAGCAGTCTAAGCATCATTATGAAGGTTTGAACAACAACTTAACATCAAAAATCAAGAATTGAGCCATTCTAATGCTAGAGAGACTGGAATGGAATCACGAGGCACACACAAAACACAATCAAGGGCAATCAAGTTCATGCAAGGTTCTCTAGCATCCTACCCCACACTTAAATCGGACTGTGTCCTCATAGGACTAAAATTAGAGTTCAGAGTGAAGCAAAAGAACCTGGACCGAGATGATTGGTGTAGGGGATGAGCACGGGTCCTCGGAGCGGAGGGAATCTACCCAAGCGAAGCAAAGGGAATCTCCCAACTGCCTACAAAACAAAAACAAATAAAACATAAAAAGGAAATCGGGACAAGTGTCCTGGATCCACACAGAAAAAAGTTGGACCGAAATCCGAAAAGAATAAATAAAAAGAAAGGACCAGAAAAGGAATACAACCCGATCACTGCTGGTCAGGTGAGCCGGGAGGTGGAAAGTGGAGAAATTCGCCGAGCTGGCGTTGCCACGCCAGTTGTGCCTCATACCGCCTGTCGGCGCAGCGCATATGTTGCTGCATAATAGTCCATCTCGCCTCTTGAGTGGCGTTGTCAGTGATGCGCCACTCCTACAGTCGCTCGTACAACTCTCCAACATCCGCGGGGTGGTGTCGGGGCTGTTGGGGAGGCGCCTGGTATGGATCGGGAATGTGCGGCTGCGACTGGTGAGCATACCCTGCCTGATGATGCGGCGAGGGTATATAGTCTTGGAATTCTGGCGGCGGCTGGGGCTGCTGCTCCTCAGCATCATCTTCTTCCTCCGACTCGACCACAGGCTGGAGTGGAGGATCTGCTGCTACATGGGGACTGAGGTCGAGTTCTAAGTCGTACTCAACCGCTAAGTCTCCTCCAACGGTCCTAACTCGGTGTCGTGGAATGTTCGGGCCATATTCATGGCTGATGCCGAAGGAGAGGATGAGCTGTCCTATGAAGTTACCCCCCAGGAGTCTACGAGGTGGCGTCTTCCTCCTGGTCTTCTGGCGGAAGATGCGTGCAAGCACCCAGCCGGGGTGGAGAGGGTAGCTCTCTCGGATGGCTCGAAGAAGCATAAGCTCCTCCTTGAGGATATGGTGGCGGTCCTTATCTGGAACATATAAAAGGGACCTACGCCAAACCATATGAATAAATTTAAAGAGCGGGTGGGAGAGCGACTTAACTGAGTTGTGCTCCCCAAGGCGATCGCCAGCACTCCTGTCATGTGGCTCCAGAGCGCGTGGTACTCCTCCTCGTTATCATCTTCGCCCCGGCCTAGATGATGATCGTGATAATGCTCGTAGGGGATGCCAAGATGAGCAGCATACTCATTGTAGGTGAGCTGCCTGTACACCCCACCAAGATAGAAGGTGACAACCTTCTGGCGCTGCTTCCTCTTGTGCTCATCCAGATCAAAGGTCGCCCAGAACTCCTGGAGGGCAATGTCTGGGAACTCGGCAGCGATGGTGGTCAGCTCTAGGAGACCTGCCGGCGCTAGGGCGTCATGCACGTTCTGGTGGTAGTCCTCATCATGATCATGAAGCGACTCCATGGAAAGAGGGCGCACGTCAGCTCCCCGAATGTGCTCGATCTTCTGGAAGCACTCAAAGTAGAAGTCAAGTAGACGAGCGATAGTGCGGTGGTATCCAGCCCGGCGGGGTAATGCGGGTGGAGGACCCAGAACGGCGGGTGTGACAGGGGCGGCAGCTCCTGAGCTCGAGGCGCCATCAAGTCGCGCCTTAGTCCTGCGCTCATAAGTGGTGTTCCTAAAACCAGAATGAAACCAGATTAGTCAACTAAAACCCTACCCCACACTTAGTAGAAAAACTCAATTTAACAAAGAAATGAGGGAAACTAAGTGGGGTAAGCAAAGCGGTGTAACTGGTAATCATAGATAGTAAAATACATACTTAGGAACAGCCAGAATCGGATAAGCACAATCAGAGTTCAAAAAGTCAAACCGACATTTAGAAAGTCAACATTTATAGCACAATGAACCCTAATCATGGCAAGACTATCACAACTTGGGGGAATGACGGTAAAATATGATCTCAAATGGCAAGCACGATAATCTGAACGAGAATGAACACAAACGACAGCCAAACGATCAAATACAGTTCATGGTCAAACCGACATTTCTCACAAGTCAACATAACAAAGAATCAATTGTATGCATAGCAACACATGATCAAATGATATGGAAATTAAGCACGGAACTCCCTAAGCATGCTAGAACAGTTCTATAAGTTCAGCTAACCTAGTTCACACGAAAACAGTCGGCACGCAAATCGAGGCAAACTGAAAAGTCAACTGAAAGTCAACCCTGACGAAATTCAATAATCCATATGTCAAAAGATTCGTATTGAAAAACTCTACAACTTACCTTGAAGCCATGGATGCTAAAAATGAACGGTTTGGGAGGAATCGATGAAAAACTCTGAAAACAAGGGTTTCGGTGAACTGGAGCTGTAGAGCTCCGATTTGAACGTTCTAGGGCTCAAATCGATCGCAATTGGGAGGGGAGTTGAGCGGCGGTGGTCGGCGATGGCGGCGGGGCGAAAACGGCGGCGGGCGGTTTAAAAAGAAGTGGCGGTCGGCGGTTTTGAAAAGAAAAGGGGAGGGGGGTTTTCGGTTTTATGTTCGAAATGAGATAAGGGAAGAGAGAGGATGGACCGATTTTTTTAAAGTGAAAATTTGGCTGATTTTCAAGGTATTTTCGGCGAAAATAAAGAGGTGTTTTCGCCGAAAATAGGAGTTAAAATGGCTCGCCGAAAACACCAACTTTTGAACCGAAAATATGAAACATGAGACCGGGTTCGAAAATTCTAAAACGATTTCGCCAAAAATAGGGTTTAATTTTCGCCGAAAATTTTGAACTGTTCGGGTTAAAAATATTTTCGCAAATCCGGCCAACTTCAGAAAATCACAGTTAAATCCACAAAAATCGGAACGACCTCAATCAACTTGCAAACGACACTACGACACACAGACTCTACACGAAAAATAATAAATCAAATAAACTGACACTTTTGGCTCCCCCGAACCGACTCTAAAATACCAAGTTCGACAATAATTAAAAACAGACTCCAGCCGTGGGTTGCCTCCCACGAAGCGCTCTTTTATTAACGTCCTTGAGCTGGACGATACCTGGACGGTATTAGGAGACATCCCAACTCAGATTCTCCTTAACGCTCACGTCGGAGTTCATGAAGTACAGCTTCGGGACTTCTCCGGTAAGCGTGAATCTCTTCTCGTTCACATGCAAAAGCTTGGTACGTCCATCGGGAAGATGATCGACGAACTTGAACGGTCCGAACAGTTCTCTGGAGAGGTCATCCTTCTTGAGTGTTACGATGGAAGGAATGAGGACTGTCGGCTTCTTCTTTTCTTTTATCTTCGGCTTGGTATCACTAGGATCGGTGATCGTCAGTATTTCCTTAGGAGATGCTTTCGGCTTCTCCTTCCATACTTGTTCCGGCGCCGGTTTCTCGAACTAATTGGTGGTGCAGCTGGCTCGGTGGAAGAGGCGGAATTTTTGGCCTCCAGACCATTTGGGTTTGCTTCTTCTTATGATTCTTTCCTCGAGGTCTGCTAGGTTTCTTGCTCGGTGATGAAGAAGAGGCTTGCAGTTCCTTCTTCTTAGGCGGCTTTTGTGGAACAGGTTTTAGTTTCTGCTTGGTAACCTGTCCAGCACCTGCAGTCACAATCGAGCTAGGAATACTAGAGGAAATGTCAGTAATGAAATTGACCGAGGCCAATTCCACAGTTTCTACGGATAAACAATGTGATTCTCCCTTAGGAATGTATCTCATATTATCCCTGAGACAGAATGTTGCAGTATCCTTCCCAACCCTTAATGTTAACGAACCATTTGGAACATTAATGTTAATGCCGGCTGTCGCCATAAATGGCCGGCCTAAGAGAAGGGTAGAATATGTCTCTCGAGTATCCATTACTACGTAATCAGCGAAAAATCGAAAAGGGCCACAACAAGTGATTACATCCTTGATTATTCCTCTAGGTTCTTTTAGAGTCCTGTCGGCGAACACTACATGCATACTAGCCGGTTCTAATTCACCTAGGTTCAGTTTCTTATATAAACACATAGGCATGACATTTATAGACGCACCTAGATCAACCAAACTACGCTCAACTACAATGCCATTAATGATTAAAGGTAATGTAAAAGGACCAGGATCAGAGCACTTAGCTGGGATAGGTATGGGTGGTGATTGAGAGACGATAGTTGAACACTCTCCCGTAGAGAGAACAGATAGTGCTCCCTTCTTCTTCTCCAGGCTATTCTGCTCACTGCTCCTGGTTGTGATGACTTTAGCTTGCTCGTTCTTCTCGGAGGAGTCTTTTGAGACGGCGCCTGGTTGAAGAGAGGAAGGTTGGCTAACAGGCTAGCAACTTTATTTATCATGCTCTCTATTCTCTGTCCTTGTGCGATCTGTCCTTGGTTAAAAGCGTCTTGGGCTTTAAACTTTTCTTCGTGTTCCTTCATCCGTGCTGCAATCAGATCAAACTTCTGGGCTATTCTCCTCTCCCACATGTCTTCAGACGTAAAATTCTGAGGTTGATGTGCTCTGGCGAATCTGGGAGGATCTTGATAACTATTTTCCCAGCATTGATTCTGACTCCGGTTGAATCCGAAGTTGGAAGGAGGACGCTCAGGAAAGCTTCCCTGTTGTTGAGGAGGTGTTCTGAAATGATGGTAGTCGGGGTAGCCTCTATGATCATTGGTGAAGCCTTGATCAATGAAATTAACTTCCTCTCTAGACCAATTATTAGATGTTCCAAAGATCTATTCCATGTGTTTCTGCACTGCAAACTTAATCTGATCTTCACTGCTTGGTTGACTCTTGGCTGCTCCAAACTGTCTCTCCCTATTTCTGGACTTAGATGCGCAGTCCGCAAAGTGAAGTAGAGCAGCTTCTGGTTCAAGTGATGTGCAGTTTCCCTTAGCTAAAATGTTGACCCATTCAGCCATTTCCTCATTCATACCTTGGGCAAAGATTTCGGCTAGCTGACTCTGGTTGAATCCATGATGAGGGCATTCAGAGAGAAGCTCTTGGAATTCGTTCCAAGCTTCGTATAAGCTTACTCCTTCCTTCTGAGAGAAACTAGCGATGCTATCCTTGTAGAATGTCGTTCTTGAAGGAGGATAGTATTCTTCTATGAAGTCCTGAGCTAGATTATCCCAGTCAGTGTAGTAGCCAGGTAGTTTCGAGCCGAGCCATACCTTGGCGTTGCCTTTAAGAGAGAATGGGAATACTCGCAAGCAAAGATTGTTCTTACCGAGATTCCCGCTCTTAAACGTCTCGCACATGTCTAGGAAGTTCACCAAATGTGTGCGGGGGTTTTCTTGTGGCTTTCCTTCGAATCGAAGATTCTTAGAGACCATGTTCAGGACGAAGATTGTGATATCATAATCAGGGTCGTCATCGTTGTGCGGCACAATGACGCTAGCTCAAAAATTAGTCGCAATTGGTCTACAGTAATCTGCCATGGTGCGCTGAGCAACTAGTACGGGAGGAAAAGGTGGTGGTGAATCTGAAGTAGTGGATGAAGCGGATGAAGATGAGGAGTTCTCCTTCAACTCCTCAATCTTATTAGGGATAGGTGGTGTAGGCGGAATGACTATGACTTGCTTCTGAGCTCGCGGTTTCTTCGGCGGAGTAGAATTACCCGGCTGAAACTGAGAATGAGCGATCGAGCGGTTCATAAACCTGTAGAACAACCTACAAGCAACAAAAGCAAACATACCGGCGTAAAATCGAAGTGGGTGGAAAAATGAAAGATGGAAAGTAGAAGAATAAATTGCCAGTTCTTCTTTCGAACAATCAAAAGAAGTCCCCGGCAATGGCGCCAATTTGATGAACGTCGCAGAAGCGGTTGATCAAATACTACAAAGCTAACGAGAGCTAAGCAGATCGTATTCCAGGGGTCTTCTAAGATTGACTACTTCTAAACTGGCAAAATACTCGAATGCAAGCAAGTTGTGCGTGGTGTGAGTTCCACGACTTCTAATTCTAAGAAATGCAGAGAAATCAAAAACAAATTAAACTAAAGCAGATTGGAAATTAGGGTTTGAAAACAGAGATGACAAACGAACTTAGACTTTGAATCCCCCTTCGTTCCCCAGAGCATTGGCAATCAACAGATCAGCGGATTTCATTCTCATTCAATCAATTACTAAGACACCACCACAACTCCTTACCCTTAGGTTTAAGACCGGCGAACGTTCGCTCTATCCATTCTAACTGCCAAGATTAACTAGCCCCCGGGTACGGTCGCCTCTCGCAACGACTTAATTAACTGGTGCAATTACTAATGATTAAAGAGTTACTCTTGCAGTGAATTAACCCTAACCGGTTCATACGAAAGGCACGCTCCAATTATAAGGTTAATTGTTCAATTTGATGTTCTAAAGTAAGACGAGCGTTCGCTTCTATCCTTAGCTTAACCATAATCTAATCTAGGTGATCAATCCAGACAAGAAACATGAACAAAAAAGAACAAATCAAACATGAATGAGAAACTGATTGAATTTCGAATCTAATCACCGTCGATCCGTGACCGCTTTAAAGCCCTGGGTCACTTAGGGTTCATCTAGTCTAAGCTCTAACGAGTTTAGCTACTCATGATTATTACAAAAGAAACAAAGACAAAGAGAGAGTTCATCATCCAGAGGAAGAACAGAAAAGAAGCTGAAAAACCTAATTTAGACGACTCTGACAGACTTCAATCTTCGGTAAATAACACTCCTAGCTCCGATTCGTCGAGGTGGAAGGGATGGCGTCACGATCTCTCTCCGGCTCTTCGAACTCTAACTCTTCGCTCCAGAACTTGAGAGGATTCTCTGAATTCTGATCTCGAAAAGTTGTATTTTGCGAATTATGATATGATATATCCTTTTTGGGCCGCCGGGTTAAGTATTTATACTTAACCCTAATCAGCCGAATTTCTTCTAATATTTTCGCCGAAAATAGTGAATTATTTTCGCCGAAAATATGCTTGTGAATGGAAGTCCCGCCGGCTGATTCCTCTGCCTTTTCTTCTCGGTCGAAAACTCAACACTTTCACCGAAAATCTCCTTCACTTGGCGTCAGTCGATTTGTACTATTATTTTCGCTGAAAACCATAGGCCACTTTCGCCGAAAATGTAAGTGTGAACGGGCAGACTTTTGGTTTGACTTGATCGGCTCCTTGGATCGAATCCGGTGCAATTCCTCGATGTTCCAACGCCTTAGACATGACCTTGGCTACTTTATTTGACAACAAAAACCTGTGCTAACGCAAAAGCACTAGAAAACCATCAAATAGACCCGAAACGGGCCAAGGTAACACAAATGGCACGAGATAGGGCAATCGATTGAATATTCGTTATTCTACCCTAAAAACCATGTCTTAAGCAAAGAAATGTCACTTAAATGAGGCTGATAATCACGTCAAATCGAGTGTCATCAGTCGGCTCTTAGCTGCTCCAAACTGTCTCTCCCAATTCCTGGATTTAGATGCGCAGTTTGCAAAGTGAAGGAGAGCAGCTTCTGGTGCGAGTGCGGTGTAGTCGCCATCAGCTAAGAAGTTAACCCATTCAGCTGATTCTTCGTTCATACCCCAAGCAAAGATCTCAGCTAGTTGCCTCTAAGTGAAGCCATGATGAGGGCAGCTGTAGAGGAGTTCCTGGAATTCATTCCAGGCGTCGTGTAAGCTCACTCCTTCCTTTTGTCTGAACCTTGAGATGATGTTCCTGTAAGCATTGTTTTGGAAGGAGGGAAGTATTCCTCTATGAATTCTTGAGCTAGATCCTCCCAGTTGGTGTAGTGACCGGGTGGCTTGCTAATGAGCCATCTCTTTACGGCGCCTCGAAGTGAGAGTGGGAAGGCTCGCAAGCACAAGGTATCCTTATCGAGGCTCCGACTCTTAAAGGTCTCGCAAAAAGCAAGGAAATCCGCCAAGTGTGTGCATGGATTATCATGAGGCTTTCCTTCAAAATGTAGATCCCTAGAGATCATTTCCAAGAAGGCGGTCTTGATCTCATAGGCAGGACCGTCTTCATCGCGCGGCACGAAGATGGAAGACAGAATGCTAGCACACTTGGCTTATTGTAATCCGCAAGACTTTTTGAGCAGCCATTGTGATAGGGGAAGGTGGATCGGAGGTGATTAGCTTCTGAATTTTCTTAACCTGCAAAAGACAAAAACAAGCACAACCGGTGTAAAATCGAAGTGTGATGGAATATGAAAGATGGAAAGTAGAAGAATAAAATGCCAACTCTTCTTTCAAACAATATAGAAGAGTCCCCGACAACGGCGCCAATTTGATGAGCTGCAGAACAGTGATCAAATACTACCAAGCTGGAAAGCTAAGCAGATCGTATTCCACAGGGTTTCTTCTAATCGACTACTCAAAGAAGCTGTCAATTTATTCAGGTTTAAACACTTCGTGCGTGGTGTGAGTTCCACGACTTCTAGACTAAGATGCAAGAAAATTAAAATGAAATTGAAAGACAGAATGATTGGATGGTTCAGACAGACGACAGACAAGCTTATATTTCGAATCCCCCTTAGATCACCAAGGCAACAACAATCAACAGATCAACGGATTTCAATTCTCGTTCAATCAATTTCTATACACCCCCATAACTCCTGACCCTTAGGTTTAGGACCGGCGAACGTTCGCTCTATCCGTTCTAACTACCAAGATTAATTAGTCGCCCGGGTACGGTCGCCTCTCGCAACGACTTAACTTAACTAGTGCAATTACTAATGATTTATGAGTTACTCTTGAAGCGGATTAACCCTAACTGGTTCCTACGAAAGGCACACTCCAATTATAAGGTTAACTGGTTGAATTGATGTTTTAAAGAGAGGCGAGCGTTCGCTTCTATCCTCAGCTTAACAAGAATCTAAACTAGGTGATCATGAAAGACAAGTTTATGCGCCAAAGCAGGGAGATGTCTGGCGACTAACCCTAGCTTGCAAAAACCTAATCTAGGCGATCAACCAGAAAAGAAACACAAGAACAACGAAACTAATCTAGGCGTCAACTAGACAAGAAACGCAGTACAACAATCAAGAACAAAACAACCATGCAAAGAGAAACTGATTGAACTTTGAATCTAATCACCGCCGATCCGTGACCGCTTTAAAGCCCTGGGTCACTTAGGGTTCATCTAATCTAAGCTCTACGAGTTTAGCTACTCATATTAGGAACAAGAGAATCGAAAACAAACAAGGAATACATCTCAGGTAAGAAGAACAGAAAAGAACTGTAAAACCTAATTTGACGAATCCGTGAAGCTTCAATCTCCGGTAATCTTCAATCCAAGCTCCGAGTCTCCGAGGTGAAGGGATGGCGTCACGATCTCTCCACGATTCTTTGAACTCTCTAAACTCTCTCTCGAACTTCTAGGTCTGGAAATTATGATTGATATTATGAGGTATATTTCTATTTAGGGCCGCCGTTAACCCTAATACTGCCAATTTTGCCTGACATTTTCGCCGAAAATATGAAGGGATTTTCGGCGAAAATCTCTTTGTAAATTGACTGATCGCCGGCTGAATTCTCCTGTGATTTTCGGACGCCGGGGTTCTCGGCGAAAACTTGATGTTTTCGCCGAAAACTTCTTCTTGGATGCACTGCCGATTTCTTCATGAATTTTCGCCGAAAATTCCTTTGTAAATGGGAGCAGGATTTGGTTCGGTTTGATTGACTCCTTGGATCGATTCCGGTGCGATTCCTCGAGGTTCCAACGCCTTAGACACGTCCTTGGCTACTTATTTGACTACAAAAACCTGTGCTAACATAGAAACACTAGAAAACCATCAAATAGACCCGAAACGGGCCAAAGTAACACAAATGGCACGAGATAGAGCAATTGATTGAATATTCGCTATTCTACCATAAAAACCAAGTCTTAAGCAAGGAAATGTCGCTTAAATGAGGCTGATAATCACGTCAAATCGAGTGTCATCAACAAACAAAAAACGATTGTCGTGGAGAATTATGATTTGCCAAGTTTGAGGGAGCGGTGTAAGAGAACTTTTGAAAATGGTTGCCGGACCGAGCTGAAGATTATTGATAACATCAAGGAGGAGGTGGCCATTTTTGCTCAAGGAATAAGAGACAAAGACTTTATTGAGAGTTTTTTGTAGTCTTAGTTTTTAGATGATATGTTTTGGATCGATTGACTTTGTATGGTTATTCCATGATTTTGATGAATAAAATCAGTTCAATTCATAAATAAAAAATATAATCAAAAATATTTGGATGAATTCGAGTTGGGTGAAAGAATCGGGTTTGAAATGGGCAGGTCTAGCTGGATGGGATAATAGTGTGGAAAACATCAATTAGGACCCAAATTACCCAAAGAAAATAGCAAACAGACAAACAGTATACAACCGAAATCAAGCTGTACATTTATGAAAAAAAACGAACTCAAACTCAAAACTGCGTGTTGTTTTGACCCAATTCCAAGACCCTATCCATCTAATTATAATAATTTTCCAAACAGACAAAGAGAAAACATGGTAGGGCACTAAAGGGCAGAGGGGAAGAAGAAGAAGAAGAAGAAGGATGGCCAAAAACTGAACACCAAACTTACGAAAATTCCACAGACAGAGAAGAGGCAAAATACCAAGGGGAAAGAAAGGGAGGGAATTGGGCAACGCAACCAAATTTCCTTTCTTTCCCTCACATCCCAGGAACATAAAGGGAGGGTATTTTATTTTGAATCTCAACTCATCTCCTCTTCTTTCTCCCCTTCTCGTTTTCTTAGCTTCATTCGCAGATCCAATTACCCAACTGAAGAAAGAAGAAAATGATTACGATTCCCTACTTAACCGCGTTGAGCACCTACTTTAGCTATGGCTTGCTCTTCGCTTTCGGCCAATTCCGTGATTTCTTCCGTAAGATCTTTGATTGGTGGCGTACCAGCAACCTTGAGGTTCATTTTTCCTGCCTCTCCTTTTGCTTTTTGCTTTTATTCCTCATTTCCTTGTCTTGCCTCTCATTAGTCTTGGATCTTTGTTTCAAGGGTTACGCACCGATCTGCTTAGGTCTCGAGGACTTCTACATTCGACGTTTGTATCTTCGTATTCAGGTGCTTTACTTTTAGCTGAACGCAATTGATTTGCTTAGTGATTTTTTTGCTCATGTTAATAAGGGATTGAACCTACCTTCAGTTTTAGAACTTGGTATATCTTAATATTAGAATCGGAAGTCGTGTAGTCAGCCCAACTCTAAAATGCACAACCTCAACTTACAACAGAACACTGTATTCTACACTACAAAAAAAAATTTGAATTTATTACTAGGATCGTAAATCTGGATCCAGCAAGGGATAGCTGGGGCTCGGGAGCTCCCTTTTGGCTTAACCCCCTGTGGTTTTAAGAATTCAGTCTGAAGGGTATTTGTTGGATTGGTTATCTGCAGGACTGTTTTGGGCGACCCATATCTAGTGCTCCTGATGCTTGGTTTGACGTTGTTGAACGGTATTCCAATGACAATAACAAGACATTGAAGTGAGTGTAACTTGTGTTACTTTACAAGGAAGTTACCCTTGATCCTTAAATGCTATCTTTCTATTCAAGTCTCCTTCTCAAATGTTTTGCTTTTGAGCTGGTATCTTGTGCAGACGAACTACCAAGACAAGTAAGTGCCTCAACTTGGGCTCCTACAATTATCTCGGCTTTGCAGCAGCAGATGAATATTGTACTCCACGTGCAATTGAGTCCCTAAAGAAGTTCTCAGCAAGTACCTGCAGCACTCGTGTTGATGGGGGTATGTATCTGCACCATGTTTGTTTCTTCTACTTATTTTTCTACAACCCTATGTTCTTCAGTTTTTAGATTTTGGGTTATTTTTGGTTGACTGTTATGGATTTTTCCTTAGGAACTACGATATTGCACACTGAGTTGGAGGAATGTGTTGCAAAGTTTGTTGGAAAGCCAGCTGCCATTGTAACTGGGATGGGTTATGTGACAAACTCTGCTGTCCTCCCGGTCCTTATGGGGAAGGTATATGCATTTCCTTATTTGGCAAGTCTCTGAAAAATATTAGGAGTTCTCTTGATTTACATAGATTGTCTTGCGTTTATCAACAGGGAGGGCTGATAATTAGTGATTCATTGAACCATAACTCCATTGTCAATGGTGCTCGAGGCTCAGGGGCAACAATCTGTGTATTCCAACATAACAGTAAGTTGTGTGCTGCTGGCTTAAATGAATTTGTATTCAGTGTATTTCAGTTTTTCGTGTACACATAACACCTTCCCACTTCTGTATATTTGTGCAGCTCCATCTCATTTGGAGAAAGTTTTACGAGAACAAATTGCTGGGGGGCAACCCAGGACACGCAGGCCTTGGAAGAAGATAATGGTCATTGTTGAAGGTATTTATAGCATGGAAGGAGAACTCTGCAAACTTCCGGAGATTGTTGCTATTTGCAAGAATTATAAGGTGAAATACCGAAATGTCGTGTTCTCTTTTTCGAATCAAGTCTAGGAGACAACTGGTTCACCTTTACTTTGATAAGGATGTTATAGTTTTGTTCTGGGAGCTTTGTGAGTTTGAATAAGTTGCCAGTTTGTCCTCCAAGGTCTACAAAAATTGCTCCTTGTATTTCCTCGTCTGTTAATTTTCTTAATATCTTCTACTTGTGCTCTTTCATGCCTTAAAATGGAAAGTTAGGAATATCTAGTCATAGATTCTGCTAATAAATTTACAAATGAGTTTGTACGTGTATACATGGACAAAACTTAGCACACATGCACATGTATGTATCTGTAGGATAGTAGATGTGACCAGTTTGTATTTTGTTGTAGGCCTATGTGTATCTAGACGAGGCTCACAGCATAGGAGCTGTTGGGAAATCTGGGCGAGGTGTCTGTGAACTGTTAGGAGTGGATACTGCTGATGTGGATGTTATGATGGGAACTTTTACAAAATCATTTGGCTCTTGTGGTGGTTATATTGCTGGATCCAAGGTATTTCACCAACTCTTTTTGCTTACCATTATTTCCTTAGAGATTAGGCATGGCTAGTTTTAAACCCAGGCGCCACATATATTAGCCAATGTTGAGGCTTTTGAATTTGCCAGGAACTTGTACAATACCTTAAATACAATTGTCCAGCTCATCTATATGGAACATCGATCTCACCTCCAGCGGCGCAACAAATCATCTCTTCCATAAAGGTCATTCTTGGAGAGGATGGTTCTAATAGAGGTAGGTACTATTGGTGATGGTCTTTTCTCGCATCAAGTATTATGAGCATTGCGACTGAAACAATTGTTTTCTTCTTCTTCTTCTTCATTTTTGGTTTAGGTGCTCAAAAACTAGTGAAAATTCGTGAAAATAGCAACTTCTTCAGGTCAGAACTGCAGAAGATGGGTTTTGAGGTTCTTGGGGATAACGATTCTCCTGTAATGCCAATCATGCTTTACAATCCAGCAAAAATACCAGCATTTTCCCGCGAGTGTCTGAGGCAGAACGTGAGTAAAGAAAACAATATTATGGTCTTGTTATAAGTTACACAGGGCCAGGGGCTGTGCCATTTATGACACTGTTGTTATTGTAGGTTGCTGTTGTGACTGTTGCTTTTCCAGCGACCCCTCTGCTATTGGCCAGGGCACGTATATGCATATCCGCAGCTCATACTAGGGAAGATCTTGTGAAGGCCTTGGAGGTTTGTCTGCTTCTCTTTTGACTTCGTTAATATGTTTTTTTTGTCTTCCATCAAATCAAAGATCTAATGCCTTTTTATGTATAAATAAATTCAACTCAACAGGTTATCAGTCAGGTGGGTGACCTAGTGGGTATAAAGTATTTCCCTGCTGAACCCAACAAGCAACACCAGGAGCATGGTGCCATCAAGTTGGATTAATTTCAGTTTTAACTGTTCCAGAAATGGTCCCTTTTTACACAAAGTAGCTTGAATATTGTTTGAAAACCTTGTGCTGTAATGTATTTGTTCCTTCTCTTCTGCAGCTGTTTTTGTATCGACTCTCTTATCTCAATTTGTTTGTTTGGCCTGCCAAATCTATTATACGAAATGTACATATAGACAGATAAAGAGCCTTTAGTTACTTGATTGTACCATGAATTTTTCATTCCATCTTAGGTTGGATCATCTTATGACATTAGAGAGAGTTTGAGCCAAAGCATTTTAAATTTTGCATTTCCTCGACAGTTAAGTCCTCATAATTAGCACATCGCAGAAGATATCATACTTTTTTTAACTTTTGGTAACACCAACGAAACAACTACAAGCATATGCCAGACTAATTCCAACGCAATTTCAGACTAATCAAAAGGGAAAACATCAGTCAAACTGGAAATGGGAGTTTGTACTCTGTTATTGTTGGTTTGAGTAAATCATTCAACAGCACAGGACAACATATGAAATTTACACTTGTTCTTTTGGTAGGAAATGTAAGAGAACAAATAGAGCATTAAATGAATCATCTGTCAATGAAGGTCCAATCAATTGCCATATTCTTTTCTGCAAAGCAGGATTCCAGCAAATATTAGAGAGCCAATGGACACCCAAAATTGGACTGAAGAGGAGGATGGAGTATTCTTTAATTCAGAATCATGAGCAACCAACCCAACCCAACCCAACCCAACTACATACTACTTGCTGCAAATTACGCCCCATATGTCGCTTGCAAAAATCTGCACTGAATTCAAAATGCATTCATTTTGTGCAAGAAGAAAGAATGGTGGCCAAAATTTCTTTTATCACATAACAACTCTAGAAGAAAGAAAGAAACAAACAAGACTGCTATGACCGCTGCCATCATCATCTACTAAAAAGGAAAAGGTTGGATACCTCAAAATTCAGTCTTTGGGAACCGATTCGCATTACCATGGCTGATTATGACACAAGGCTACAAAACTGACAAGACCCATTTATTTCCTCTTCTCTGCTGCTACAGCATCATCATGAAAACCCTTTATTGAGCTTCTGAATTGCGGCGAACATCTTCCTTCTCGACCCAACAGCATTAATCCCCATATCCTTCAAATCTTCCAACGTCAACATAGGCAATACTTCATCATCCACTTCATGAATTTCGAAAACTGGTGCATACCGTCCTAAGCCCAAGTTATCTAGCCAAATCCTGACCCCATCCACTCCTGCAACACACATGTCATTCTCCCTGTACCCTCCTCCTCCTCTGGTGTCTGTCTCAGAAGGGACTGACAACAATTCAACTCCATCTTGATGATTATGATTATGATGATGATTGGACATATTGTTATGATGATGATTACCGCTCCTTGACCTAGTTGTATTCCTCCTGTTGTAGTACTCGTTTCTCTCGTTCCCGTCCCCCAAATTCTCATGGGAATGAATTGGGCTCTCTTCTTTGGAAGGAGTATCTGAATTCTCCGCATCGAAATCCTCCATGTCTTCACCACCGCCGCCGGCACTGTATTTCTCATCATCCCCTTCGGCATTGTTGTTACCATCACCTTCTTCAACCTTGGTCACCCAATTGGATCTTACGCGCTTCACTGTGGAAATCGGGGCTCTCTTCTTCGTCTCTTTGACTCTCCAGCTCCCAATTGCAACCTTTTCGAGATTCAATTCTTTGTTCTCGTCTAGGGTTTCGTTGTATTCCCCTGATGTAAGGTTGGTAAGAGCCCTGGTCTTGGAGGCCTTGGTCGAATCTCTCTTGTGATCGACAGTCGAGATTTGCTGTTTCCAGTGCTTGCTACTAGCACTAGTAGTAATCGCCTTTCGGGAATAGGGATCGTAGAGGCTATCGCCGCCGATATCGCCAAGACGGACGCTGGGCCTCCGTTGGCGCTTCGAACCAACGGTTTCCGATGAGGTGACTTGGTTAGAAGCCCCAGCAGGGATAAGGGGAGCGACGCCGGACCGCCAACGGCGCCGGTACCTAGTAGATGGAGTTCCGGCGGTTGCATATCTGCCATATTTAGAAAGGGCGGAAGTAACTAAAGAAGAAATTTGGTCTAGGGTTCGTGGATTAATATGGAAAGAAAATGGTTTAATGGAAAAAGATAAAAATAAAAAGAAATTCAACTTCCAAGACTTGCAGAGAGAGAGAGAGAATCGAAGAGTCTGAGAGAGCGATAAATGAGTCGAGTGAACCCACCGAGTTCGTTAAGGCTGTGTTCAAATGTGATGTTGCTTGATTGACACGTGTTCTCCTCCAACCCTAATATATTTCATCTTTCTACTACCCACCACCACGTTTGGAATTAACGGTGGATATATGGATTAGGATATAAAATATTGAAGAGTTAGTTTTTTTTTTTTTAATTTTTTTTGTCAAAAACAAATTTGTAGTCAAACTTTTCTAGGAAATGTTAAAAATAGCCAAAACTATTAGTAATCCAAAAAATGGTAATGTTTTATTTTTCATTAATTTTTTCGTCTAAGTTAACGAAAACTTAACCCCAAAGTAATGTGTTAGCTGATGTGTCCAACCTTTTACCAAATAAGTATTTTCAATTAAAAATAATTCACCAAAAAGGAAACAAATAACATTCAAATTAAAAATAATTCCTAACCCTAATTTCCCTAACACCTACTTCATCTCCAGCAGCTTGCTTCGCCCACACTAAACCCTCTGACCACCCCTGTTCCCCTGACCTCCTATTTCGACTTCCCATTGTTCCCTCCTCCGCCTGAAATCAGAAATCGTGAATGGTGTTGGGAAGATGGTAATCGTGAATCGTGATGGAGGACGGTTGGAGGAAGAAAGTTGTGGAGTCGGTGGTGCTGGGAGTCGATGGAGGTCAATTTCAGAATACTAGGTACGAGCAAGGGAGGAGGAAGACAGGAAATCGGAAGGAGAGGATATGTCGGTGAGGGAGAGATCCAGAATCCGTAGATCCAGATCGAGATCTCGATCGAGTCGAATGTGCCTTCAGGGAGGGTAGCTCGTCGGCGCCGCACGTGTGTTTTGAGTAGGCGATTAGGGTTACTGTTTCATTGCTTTCGCTGGCCATGGCTGGGAGCTCTGGAGCTCGTTCTCCGACGGAATCCTAGGCTTTGATTGTCGCTAGGGACAAGATGGAGCTTCGTTTTGTTGAAAAATCGAGGGAAGCGGTAGTAGATGGCGTCCTTCGTCTTCCGAATGAGGTTCTTGAGGTTGGTACTAAGAAACTTCGATCAGCAGTTGTAGCACAGTTCATGGGAGACGTACCCCCCCTCTCGAGTGATCAAGAGTATGATTAATAGGTTGTGGGGTTATGAAGGAGAAGTTGTTTTCTCAGAGCTCTCTGTTGGGTTCTTCCTTTTTGAGTTTCAGTCGGAGTCTCTCCGCAACTAGGTCCTAGCCAGAGCGTGGCATATACATCACTCAGCTATTATCTTGAGAAGGTGGGCAAAAGGGATTGTCCCTTTGGATTTCTCCCCTAAGGAACTCCCGGTGTGGATTGTGCTGAAGAAGGTTCCTCCAATCCTTATCAATCTGGAGGGTGTGAGTTGGCTTGCTAGTCAGGTAGGACGCCCGATCAATAAGTTTGCTCGGGATGGACTGGATGTGAAGGTTTGTGTGGTTAAAGAGGTTTTGGAAGTAATGAAGACTGCTATGGTGGTGGATCTAGAGGATGGTGAGAGTGCAGTTATTGAAATCCAAGTCCCTGCAATTCGAAAGTATAAGAGCCCTACTAAGCGCTGGGAAACAGTTCATACCCAGTTGAAGAGTAATGCAAGCAGACCTAGCTCTTCAGGCAATGTCCTTGAAATGCCTTCGGGAACGAAGGGGACACCTGGAACTAGTGTTGTCTTGACAACTGGGAGGGGGCAGGATGCTAAGGCCCCTGGTGAGAAGGATGTGGCCTTCGTTTCTGCTCAGCAGAGTGCTGGCCAAAATTCTGGTTCTGCTCAGCAGAGTGTTGGACATAAGTCTGGAGTCCAGGCCCATGAGAAATCAAATGTTGATGATTCGGGTGTTATTGTCAGTGAGGATGATGAGTCTGTAGAGGAATGTATAGTAATAGAAGACCAGCATCCAGTGAAAATTAGTTTGTCTAATGCTATGTTTGGTGATTTTTTTAACCCATAATTACTTGTTTCCCCCAAAGGACCCAAAGGGGTTGTCACCAGAAACAAAAAACATAAGCGATGAAGATTTTCTTCTGGAATGTAAGGGGATTCAACATGAATGATAGGTATTTAGAAATTCTGTCTTATGTCAACAAGTATTCAATAGATGTTTTTGCAGTCTTGGAGCCTATAACTCGTCTCGATAATACTAGCTCTTTATGTGAGAAACGAATTGCTGGTTGGATGGCTGAGTTCTGTTTTGATGATACTCTGGGGAAGATTTGGCTCCTTTGGAGAAAGGATGTTCCGCTGCAGGTGTTAAGGAAAGGGGCTCAGTTTATCCATTGTAGGGTGAATCTTCCTTGTATGTTCTACTGCACATTTGTTTATGCAGCTAATGACAACTTGGGAAGGAGAGATTTGTATGCAGAGTTGGATGCTTTTAAGCAATGTTCTATCCCATGGCTGTTAAGGGGAGATTTTAATGCAATCTTATCTACTTCTGATTCTTCCTCCCCTCCAACGAATATTGCTAGTATGGAGGACTTTTCAGAATGTATCAGAAACTGTGAAGTTGTAGAGCACAACTTGCAAGGGCCATTTTAAACATGGATAAATAATAGGAGTGAGGGTTTGATTTCTAGAAGGCTGGATAGAGTGTTTACGAGTATTCCTTGGTAGCAACAATTTCCAGGTAGCAAAGTTACAGTGTTGCCTGTTAAATCTTCTGATCATTGTGCAGTCCTCATTGAAACTGATAATACTTGTATTTCAAGAAGCAAACCTTTCAAGTTCTTCAAGTTTTGTAGTTCTCATCCAGATTTTATGGATCTTGTCAAGTTAGTATGGGAACCTAGAGATACTAATAGACCTTTTTATAGGCTCTATGGTAAGTTGAGGAGTCTAAAGTATAAACTTAAGGAGTTTAACAAGCAGCACTTCTCAAAGATTCAGGACAGGGTTGTCACTGCAGGTGTTGAACTAGAGGCAGCTAGAGAGGCATTGTATGATAGTCCTTCTGAAGAATCTCTTGAGATGTCAAAGTTTGCAGCCTTGAAATATGAGAGACTTAAAAAGGCAGATGAGAGCTTCCTTAGAAGTAAGTCAAGAGCTGTTTGGGTTAAGGAGGGTGATATGTGCACAAAGTACTTCTTTAATATTGTTAATGCAAGAAACATAAGAAACACGATTAGGTAACTTAAGGATGATAATGGTAACCTTGTGGATAGCTTTGATGGCTTGTCCAAACTTGCAGTAGAATTCTATTAAGACTCTGCTGGGGAAAAGTTCAAGTGTTGACATTACAAAAGTTAGCTCTCTTGTCCGGTTTAAGCTTGAGGATGTTGATAGAGACTTGCTCATTTTGCCTGTAATCCCAGAAAAGGTGAAAGCTTCTCTTTTCTTAATGTCAAATGATAAGTCTATTGGTCCAGATGGTTACACAGTAGGTTTCTGGGGGGGGGGGGGGGGGGGTAGTAGGAGAGGATGTAACTACAGCTGTGCTGGATTTCTTCCATTCTGATAAGCTCCCTTCTTTTGTGAACTCTGCTTTTCTGGCTCTCGTTCCTAAGAAGGTTAATGCTATGGAAATGAAGGATTACAGGCCAATTTCGTGCTGTAATGTGATCTACAAGATCATATCTAAGGTCATTGTGAATAGGATGAGTGAAGTCCTTCCTAAAGTCATTGGCAAAGCTCAAATAGCTTTTGTTAAGGGCAGAGTTATTGGAGACAACATTTTTCTTGCTACTGAACTACTTCGTTCTTATAGTAAGTCTAGTATTTCTGCAAGATGTGCAATCAAGGTAGACTTAAAGAAAGAGTTTGATTCAGTTGAGTGGAGGTTTGTTTTGGAAGTTCTTAAAGCTATGAATTTTCCTTCAAGCTTCATTCACTGGGTAAGGGTGTGCTTGGAATCTAGCATGCTATCTGTTTGCCTCAATGGGACCTTATGTGAGAACTTTCAAGCAAATAAAGGTTTCAGACAAGGTGATCCCTTCTCACCTTACTTGTTTATGGTTTCTCTAAAGCTGTTGGCTTGTTTACTGGACAGATGTGTGGACTCAGGAGATTTTAAATTGCATCCACAATGTAAAGGTGTGAAGCTGACACATTTAAATTTTGTTGATGACTTAATCAACTTTACTAAAGCTTCTACTGAAGGGATTGAGTGTGTTGTCAAAGCTCTTGAAGAGTTTTGAAGCATGTCTGGCCTTAGTTTCAACCCAGAAAACAATGAGATTTTCATGGCTGGGATTGGTAGCACAGAGCTGGACAAGTTGGCAAAGGAATCAAGGTTTAAGAAAGGAGTTCTGCCTTTTAAGTATCTTGGAGTGCCTATGTGTGCTAGTAAGTTGAAAAGAAAGGACTGTAAGGGCTTATTGACAGAATTACAGGTAGAATCCTTGATTAGAAGGCAAAGTTTTTATCTTATGCAGGAAAATTGCAACTCATTCAGTCTATCATTTGTGGCATATTACAGTACTGGATGAGTGTGTTTCTTCTGCCTAAGTATATTTTGAAGGAAGTAGAGAGCATCTGTAACAGATTCTTGTGGGGAAAGACTAAAGGAGGTCGAAGCAAAGTTGCCTGGAAACATCTGGCACTCCCTAAATCTGAGGGTGAAGTAGGCCTAAAGGACCTCTACACTTGGAATGTTGCAAACACCATAAGGCATCTATGGGGGCTGTTTTCTAGGAGTGGCTCATTATGGGTTGCGTGGATGTACAAATACATAATTAAAGGCAAAGATATCTATAATATTAACGATGCTACTGGTTCTTGGAATTGGAAAAGGATTCTTAAAATGAGGAGCTTGGTAAAGGATTTCATAAAAGTAGATGATGCTGGATGTTGCACTTGGGATGGATGCTTCATAGAGCCATTCAAACTTTCTTTGGTTTGGGACTCCATAAGGCCTAAAGGGCAGAAGGTACGATGGTTTGATACACTCTGGTCTTGACTTGTTATTCCCAGAAATAGCTTTGTTGCTTGGATTCTGATTAATGACAGAGAAATTTGGAAGTTGGATATGCCAAGTTGGGGACTTTCAGTGGATATAAACTGTATGTTGTGTGACGATGGCATTGATTCAAAGGAGCATGTCTTTTGGAAGTGTTTGTACTCTAGGAAAGTGCTAAAGGCTATTTTGCCTGATGTTAGTGGAACAGATTAAGGGGTTGTGCTGGAAGCTGTCTGTAACAGGTGACCGAAGGAACCTTATGAAGTCAGTTTGGTGTAATGCTACTAGCTCAATATGGAAAGAGCACTGTAAGAAAAGTCATGGAGGCTCAAAGCGTGGAGTTGAAGACCTTATTTTTGCAGTTAAGAACGATACAAATTGTATAGCTCACAGTAGAGTAAATAGTAGTTTTTTGTTCAAGCTTTGTTAAAGAGTGTAGGTAATCCGGAAACTCTTTGAGGGATATGGTGACCCGAAACTCTTAAAAAAAGCTAATAGTAGATTGATAGGTTGTACTTCACTAATTTTTGATGAAATGAAACTAATTATTCATAAAAAATATATTGCGAAAAACTGCTTTGCTCGTTTTGTTTTCTCTTAGTGACGGTTTCCCCTCCGACGATTTTTTCTCTCCTCCCTTTGCGCTTTGGCTGTTCTTCCTTCAGGAATTGTATCATTTGATGTACTCCTCTCCTTTTGGATTGGTTAGTTTTTAGTTACCCTCAGTCGGAATTGCCGAAGGTTGCTTTGAGGGAAAAAGCGGTTCCTTTCGCATATCAGTAGTACATATCTCGCTATAAATCTCTATCTCTCTATTTCTCTAGAATATATCAATTTCCCATGTCATCTATCTCTACTCCCTTCAATCAGTACACTATGGCCCCCTCTGTTTCCAACTGCTATCCTCGGAAATCACTGCTAGCCAGGAGCGTGTGTGTTTAAGTCTGGTGCTCATGTTTTTCGGATTTGTTGTCTAGACACTTGTAGGTCTTCAATATGCCTTCGATCGTGTCTGGGGGCTGCAAGGCAGAGGCCGAATCCACATTTTCAATGCTGGATTTGGCCGGTTTCAATGCTATTTTCAATTGCTGGAAGATAGAAATCGGATTCTCCGATCTCAACCATGGAATCTCGACGCTATGGTGATGCATCTAGCACCATGGTCGACAGCTTCAGAGGAATTGGCCTTATCACTCCATTTCATGGATCTGTGGGTCACACTTAAAGATATCCCAACCGAGTTCGCCACAGTTTCCTTCGGGCGTCAGTATCTGCCGGATTGTGGCATTGTGTGGGATGTTGCTCTGCTCGATTTGAGTGAAAAACCAAGGACTTACCTCGACGCTAAAATCAACTTCAGCCTCACCAAAGGTCTTTACGGGCGCAGAGAAGTCGTAGAGAGACCTGACAAGTCGTTCTGGGTGAAGGTGATGTATGAGGGCATTTAATTTCGAGGCTTTTGGACTAACAATCAAGAACTTACTCCTATTGCAAGGAACCTAGACCGGGTTTTGGTAAATGCTGAATGGCTTCTGAGTATTAAGAGTAGAGTTTTGGTGAGTCCTACCACTGATTCTGATCATTGTGCCCTACTCTTACATGTTGGTCTTAGTGATACTTCTTATCCTAAGCCCTTCAAATTCTACTCTTGTTGGATGGAGCATTCTTCTTTTCAGGGTATTTTGCAGAATGCTTGGAGAAGGAGGGTTACTGGCAAGCCTTTCTTTGTTCTGTATGAGAAGCTTCGTAAACTGAAAAGAGGGCTTAAGAATCTTAATAATGACTATTTCTCTGATATACAACAAAAAGTTATAGATAAATGGAGAGATGTAGAGGATTTAAAGAAAAAGGCATTTAATGATCCTACGCAGTCTGCTATCAGAAACATGAAAACAGGAGAAGCGGATTTGACTACTCTCTTGTCAGCTAAGGAAAGTATCCTTCGTTTGAAAGCAAGGACTCTCTGGATTAAGCATGGTGACGGTAATAGCAGATTTTTTGCTAGTTATGTGGCCTCCAGAAATGGCAAGAATACTATACGACAACTTCAAGGTGAGGATGGCATTATGTATGATAATGTGAAAGATATGGCCAGCATTGTAGTAAAATTCTATGTTAAGTTGCTGGGTACTTCGAAACATGTTAATGCTACCTCTATGCAGACTCTTGTTACAAATAAGCTGACTCCTGCTCAAGTTGATATGCTGGACCAGGATGTTTCTAGAAGGGAAATGATAGCTGCTCTATTTGAGATGGCATCAGAGAAAGCTCCAGGCCCTGACGGGTTCTCTGTAGCTTTTTATAAGCACTGTTGGAATGAGGTAGGTGAAGACGTTTTGGATGCCATGAATGACTTCTTCTGTTCAGGTGAGCTCCACCCTTCTGTTAACTCTACCATAATTACTCTGATTCCCAAAAAGCCTAATGAAACTAGTATGAGAGATTACAGACCTATTTCCTGCTGCAACACGATTTTTAAAGCTCTTTCTAAGGTGTTGGCTAATAGGATGTGTTCTGTACTCCCTTCTCTTATTGGTTATTCTCAATCAGCATTTATAAAAGGGAGAATGATTAGTGATAATGTCATACTTGCTCATGAACTGCTTTCAAGGTATAGTCATAAATCTGTCTCTCCCAGATGTGCCTTAAAGATTGATTTTATGAAAGCGTTCGATTCAGTGGAATGGGCCTACATTGGAGATATGTTAGTTGCTATGGGGTTTCCTGGTCGTTACATCAATTGGCTTATGGTGTGCTTTAACTCTACAAGGTTCTCTGTTAACTTGAATGGCTCTTTATTTGGCTATTTTCTAGCTAAGAGAGGCCTAAGGCAGGGTGATCCTAGGGGTGGGCAACGGTGAGGTTTGAACCGAACCGCACCGCATTGATGAAAATCCGCAAGAACCGCACCGCATATATTGCGGTTCAAACCGCACTACATTCATATTCGATCGGTTCAAACCGCACCGCATTATTTGCGGTTTCGGTGCGGTTTGAACCACAAACCGCAAAAAAAAAATTCAGTTTGTATTCTTGACAAGAAAAGGACGTTTCATCGATGAAGATTTCAGTTTTTATTTGTGAAAAATCCCAGCTCAGTCCAATCAAGTACCCCAACATCTACACTTGCTTTAGCAGTCTACTGAGGGAGCAAGGCCCTTGTACATTTTGGAGGGGTTGGGGAAGCAAGTTGTTTGGATACGGACTTCAAGGACGTTGCAGATTTGGGTTATACGAATACTTTAAAACCCTATATTCCAATCTAATTCCAACAGACTACCAGCAGAATCGTAGGTATTTTTCACCAGTAGCGCGACTGCCGAATTGTTTGCAAACCTTTGTCTGTGCCCTTTTGAGGCCATCAAAGTCCAGGTTCAAGCTCAACCTGGGTTCGCCAGGGGACTGCTTAACGGTTTGGAAATAGGAATCGTCAGTCGCGACTCGCGACGCGAGTTTGCCGGCTGCCGCTTTGGAGTCGGTGTGTCAGCCGTCAGGGATCACCATACACCATATCAGGTTTACCCGCAGTTGCCAGTTGGGCTTAGAGGCTGAGTTTAGCCCATTGAACAATGAACATTGAGTTTGCCATGGACTGTCCAGAGGCTGAGTAAATCTGTAATTGATTATTTGATTATGAACCAGAATTCATGGTTTTGATTATGATATGCGGTTTGCGGTTTGAACCACCAAATCGCGGTTGCGACTCAATCGAACCGCAGACTACGAGCATGAAAATAAAACCGCACCGCGTATTATTCGTAATGCGGTTCGGTGCGGAGTGGATAAAAAAAATTGCGGTTCGGTGCGAGGCGGTGCGGTGCGAGGCAGATGAGTGCCCACCCCTAGGTGATCCCATATCACCCTACCTGTTTGTTATAGCTATGCAAGGCTTGGATTACTTGTTTTCTGAAGCAGCTGCTAAAAGTCTTTTCCAATATCACCCTCAATGCAAGAATATCAAGCTCACTCATATATGCTTCGCTGATGATCTCTTGGTTTTTACCAAAGCAAATGTGACTGCAGTTACACAAGTAAGAGTGATCATGGATCATTTTCACCTAGTCTCTGGGCTTCAGTTAAATCCTGATAAAAGTGATCTGTATATGGCTGGTGTGAATAGAACTATTGCTGGACAGATTGTTGCAGTTGCAGAGTTTAGAGAGGGGCAGTTGCCTATGAAGTATCTTGGTATTCCGATCTCTGCTGGTAAGCTGTCAAAAGCAGATTGTAGAGGATTGGTGGATAAGATTTCTGGAAGGGTAAAGGATTGGAAGGAAAAATTCCTAAACTATGCTGGTAGACTGGAGCTTATCAGGTCAATTATCCATGGATTTCTGCAGTATTGGCTTTCGATGTTCATTCTTCCAAAGTCTGTGCTTAAGGAGATTGAAGCCATTTGTGCAAGTTTCCTTTGGGGGAAGAAAGAGGGACAGAGAATTAAAATCGCTTGGTACCATATGGCATTCCCCCTTAGTGAGGGTGGGCTTGGATTAAAGGACTTGAGCAGCTGGAATGAAGCTAATATAGTGAGGCACTTATGGAATCTAATTACTCGGGGAGGCTCATTATGGGTAGCTTGGATCTTGAAAAACAGATTGAAGCAAAGTGACATATGGACCCTGACAACAGCAACAGGTTCCTGGCACTAGAGAAGCATACTGAAATTAAGGGAAATGGTAGCCCCATACATCTCTGTAGATGCGGATGGTGAGTACTTGTGGAATGGGGAGTACATGGCTAAATTCAAAGCAAGTAAGGTCTGGGATAACATCAGACCTCGAAGAGGGAAGGAAGAATGGTCCAGGTATTTGTGGAAAAATTATAGAATCATGAAGAATAGCTTGCTGACTTGGTTGATTTTAAGGAACAGGATCAGCACTTTGGATAAGGTAGCCAAGTGGAACATTGCTGTGATAACTATCTGTCCACTCTGCAGTACTGCAACTGAATCCAGAGAACACTTATTTGCTGAGTGCAGTTATTTTAGAAGTTGTTTCAGTAGTCTCTTCCCCACCATTCAGTTTAGTACTTGGGCTGATCATCTTGATTATGTCATGGGAGAATGGAAGGTGGATACTGTTGAGAATAAGGTGAAAAGAATCAGTTGGTGTGCTGTCTTGAGCTCTGTTTGGCGTGAACGATGTAAGAGAGTGTTTGGTGCTAGTAAGAGGACCTCATATATGGTGGTTAGCGACATCAAGATGGACCTTACTATGTTTTTCACAGGGCACCGAGATGAGATTTTGGCCCTTCGTTGGTTGAGGAGATAGTCACCTTCTTGTATTGTGAGGGAGTTTGAGTCCCGAACTTTTTTCTGAGTTTTTGATCTGTAGTTGTTGCTAGTTGTTAGTGAGGTCCCTCTTGTATTTGCTCCTTCAGTTTTTTGATGATAAATAAAATCACTAATTATTCATAAAAAAAAAAATTTCGATGCTTTGCTTCAACTACGGGTTGCCAAACCATGTTCAAGGTGAATGTTCGACACCCATTGAGATTAATCTTGGTCCTCCATTGAGGGGTTATTGGATGTCCTAGAGGTGTCACGAGTTGTACCGTCAGGCCGGGAATGCCATTATTATTCCACCTCCCCATTCTGGAATGGTTTTTGTTCGTTGGGTGCAGCGGAAAGTGGTTGCTCGACGGAATGGATAGCGCCTGTCTGAGGTTTGGTTCAGAACTTGAAGCTTCTTCAAATACTAGGACCATTCATGTGGATGACAGATATTCTCCTATCAGCCCATTGATGCTGCAGTTTTAGCGGTATCAAATACTACCAAGCTGTGAAGCTAGGTTAGATCGTATTCCACAGGATTTCTACTAATTGACTACTCAAAGAAGCTGGCAAATTACTCAGGTTCGAACACTTAGCGCGTGGTGTGAGTTCCACGACTTCTAAACTAATAAGCAAAGGAAAATAAAAGACAGAAAGATTAAAACGGTTGACTAACAGGAAGATAGACGAACTTAGATTTCGAATCCCCCTTAGATCACCAGAGCATTGGCAATCAACAGATCAACGGGTTTCAATTCTCATTCAATCAATTACTAAGACACCACCATAACTACTTACCCTTAGGTTTAAGACCGGCGAACGTTCGCTCTATCCGTTCTAACTACCAAGATTAACTAGCCGCCCGGGTACGATCGCCTCTCGCAACGACTTAATTAACTGGTGCAATTACTAATGATTAATGAGTTACTCTTGCAGTGAATTAACCCTAACCGGTTCCTACGAAAGGCACGCTCCAATTATAAGGTTAATTGTTCAATTCGATGTTCTAAAGTAAGGCGAGCGTTCGCTTCTATCCTTAGCTTAACCAGAATCTAATCTAGGTGATCAATCCAGACAAGAAACATGAACAATGAAGAACAAATCAAACATGAAAAAGAACTGATTGAATTTCGAATCTAATCACCGCCGATCCGTGACCGCTTTAAAGCCCTGGGTCACTTAGGGTTCATCTAATCTAAGCTCTACAAGTTCAGTTACTCATATCAGAAACAAGAGAATCAAAGGCAACAATGAAGATCATCATACAGAGGAAGAACAGATAAGAACTGAAAAACCTAATTCTGACGACTCCCGCGAAGCTTCAATCTCCTGGAACTTCAACTTTAAGCTCCGAGTTCTCCGAGGTGAAGGATGGCGTCACGATCTCTCCACGAATCTTTGAACTGTCTAAACTCTATCTATCGACCCTAGAGTCGGCTGACTCTCAAAAGTCTGATTTGTGAAAATATGAATTATGATCAATGAATCTTTCCTGGGCCGCCGGTTTAAGTATTTATACTTAAACCCTAAGTCGCCGGATTCCTTCTGTTATTTTCGCCGAAAATAAGAGATTATTTTCGCCGAAAATGTTGGTACAAATGGACGGGTCCTCCGGCTGATTCTCCTGTGATTTTCGCCGAATAAGTTCTCGGTCCGAAAGCTATATGTTTTCGCCGAAAATATCCTTCAGTTAGCCTTAGTTGATTTGTGCTGATATTTTCGCCGAAAATAAAGGGTTATTTTCGGCGAAAACTCCTTTGTAAACCGGGCATGAATTTGCTTGAACTTGATTGGCTCTTTTGATTGATTCTGGTGCAATCCCTCGAGGTTCCAACGCCTTAGACACGTCTTTGGCTACTTATTCGATGGCAAAAACCTGTGCTAATGTAAAAACACTAGAAAACCATCAAATAGACCCGAAACGGGCCAAGGTAACACAAATGGCACGAGATAGGGCAATCGATTGAATATTCGTTATTCTACCCTAAAAATCATGTCTTAAGCGAGGAAATGTCGCTTAAATGAGGCTGATAATCACGTCAAATCGAGTGCCATCAAATACCCCACACTTAAGCTTTTGCTTGTCCTCAAGCAAACTGAACTAGAACACACTCAAATTCACAAATGACACGAGATTAAACCGAGATTCAATTCTAACAATTTGGTTTAGACTGTTCCACGTAGAAAGAGTGACCAACACATGCAAGAACATCAACCAAATAAATTTTCGATCTCACTAATCTCTGCACACTTCAAGTAGTAGTTTTAACAAAGCACGTTTCTTGGGGAAACAATTAATCATGATTAACCGACTACGATAACACCAATTCTAATCAAAAAGACTTTAAGCTCTAGCCATGATGTGGACGCGGAGGTAGGAAAAGTGACGTGGCTATTGACTCGACTTCATCCGTTTCTAGATATGTACGTTACATGTGCTAGCTAGGACCGCTTTTTAACAACAATTTCGTTCAAGCTTCAACTTATTCCTTCAATTTATTTACTGCATACTAGTGCTCGATACCAAACACTTCACTTAGGTGTTGGACCTGCCTAGCTCACAGTATTTGTGCCTATGCTAGTGCTCAACCCGAACACTTCACTTAGGTGTCGGACTTGCCTAGCTTTATTTTCAGCACTTCAAAGAACTTTACATTGATTTGCACAACTCGAATTTCACCACTCAAACACTTGATTTATCGATTTAACCACTTGATCCTAGCTAGTTATAACTTTTTACACGAGATTTCGAATTGGATAACCGTCTAATCTCAAGCCACAATCACAAGTGATCAAATATGGAGTGAAAAACATGGAAGAAGCTAGCATTTATCATCTTAGAACGATGTTATCGAGCTTTGTTATTAACAAACCAATTAATTCAATTAATTCAAGTTCAACTACAAGAGTGATTTATGATTTGTTCTGACCTAGACTCATTTAATATCAGTTCCGACACCTTGGTTACAGGTTCTAAGTGGAATAGTCTAGACGTCATTGTTCAAAATTGAAGTCAATTTAACATCAAAAGTCAAGAATTGAGCAATTCTATGCTAGAGAATTTTCAAATTTGAACCACAGAATCATAGATAGCAAGCAAGATCATGCATAATCCTAGACTCCTACCCCACACTTAAACGGTTTTGTGTCCTCACAGAACTAATCTAGAGTAGAGAGATACGAAGAACCTGTGACGAGATGGTCGGTGTAGGGGATGAACACGGAGCGTCCGGAGCATAGCGGAGTAGCTACTCAAGATCCTACAAAACAAAAACAACAAAAAGATCAAAAGGATACCGGGACAAGTGCCCCGGATCCACACATAATAAAAGTCGAACAAAGACGGTTAGGGGAATTTTTGAAAATATTTTGACTCTCTTTTTGAAAAGGTTTTCTAAAATTTTCTGACCCAACTAAATTTTTCGCCGAAAACTGGTGAAGTTTTCGGCGAAAACTAATTCAAAAACAGAAACAGACTCAAACAGACTAAACATTTCGCCAAAAACTTTAGAAATTTTTGGCGAAAACAACTTTGAAAACCCACTGAAAAACAGACTCGAACCAACTAAAGTTTTCACCGAAAGCTTTGATGAGTTTTCGACGAAAAATTGACCTGACACAGAAAATTAAAGCAGACGAAAATAAAAGAATCTGACACTTTGGTTCCCCGAAACTGACTCGAACGACAAAAAAGACTGACTCAATAATTCAAAAATGGACTCCAGCCGTGGGTTGCCTCCCACGAAGCGCTCTTGCTTAACGTCCTTGAGCCGGACGGTACCTGTTAGGGACCCCAACTTAGGAGTTCCTTGAAGTCAATCGTCTTCTTCAAGGACAAAGGTTGAGTGCCATGTAGTTCTCCAGAAGGGTGATGCAGCCGGTAGTGCTCCAATAGATCGCGGTTCTGGTTGGATGACCAGTTCTTCTCGAATTCTCCTACTCGAGGAGGAAAGAGGTAGTACGACGCGACATGTTCAATGAGCTCCATCTTCTCTACAGGTTGACTCGGTGGAAGTGTAGGTGAGGGTATCTCCTCAATCTCTATGTGCTCCTCTTCAGCTTCAACTTCAAGATGGATTGGCTCTATGTCTTCATCAACCACCACCGCCAAGGATTCTTCATCAGATGCTTCTACCTCGCAATAGTCATCGGTGAGATTGTCATGTTCATCTTCATACAGCTCTTGAGCATCTTCTTCCATTAGTGGATTTGGTTGCTCGAGCTCGACATCCACTACGTTACGAGTTGCAGCTTCGAAATGAGATCATCCAAGGCGGATTCTACTCTTGCTGTCTGTTGTCGATTTTGATGAACATGTGAGTCTATCTCTTTGTGAGCTTGTAGCTTTGTAGAGATATTCTCCAAGAAGGATTTTATTCTCGTCGTCTGTTGTCGATGCTGATGAGCTAGTATATACATCTCTTGGTTATCCTCAATATATGGTGCTTCATCGACATACCACTCTTGGTACTGGTCATCCCACCTGTAATCCTGCATAATCAAAACTCAAAAGCACTACCCAGGTAAATCATGGAAATATGGAGGAAAATTAAATGGTAAGGGGGAAAGGTAGAAAAATAATTTGCCAACTCTTCTTTCAAACAATTAGAAGAGTCCCCGGCAACGGCGCCAATTTGATGCTGCAGTTTTAGCGGTATCAAATACTACCAAGCTGTGAAGCTAGTGTAGATCGTATTCCACAGGGTTTCTACTAATTGACTACTCAAAAAAGCTGGCAAATTACTCAGATTTGAACACTTAGCGCGTTGTGTGAGTTCCACGACTTCTAAACTAATAAGCAAAGGAAAATAAAAGACAGAAAGATTAAAACGGTTGACTAACAGGAAGATAGACGAACTTAGATTTCGAATCCCCCTTAGATCACCAGAGCATTGGCAATCAACAGATCAACGGATTTCAATTCTCATTCAATCAATTACTAAGACACCACCATAACTCCTTACCCTTAGGTTTAAGACCGGCGAACGTTCGCTCTATCCGTTCTAACTACCAAGATTAACTAGCCACCCGGGTACGATCACCTCTCGCAATGACTTAATTAACTGGTGCAATTACTAATGATTAATGAGTTACTCTTGCAGTGAATTAACCCTAACCGGTTCCTACGAAAGGCACGCTCCAATTATAAGGTTAATTGTTTAATTCGATGTTCTAAAGTAAGGCGAGCGTTCGCTTCTATCCTTAGCTTAACCAGAATCTAATCTAGGTGATCAATCCAGACAAGAAACATGAACAATGAAGAACAAATAAAACATGAAAAAGAACTGATTGAATTTCGAATCTAATCACCGCCGATCCGTGACCGCTTTAAAGCCCTGGGTCACTTAGGGTTCATCTAATCTAAGCTCTACAAGTTCAGTTACTCATATCAGAAACAAGAGAATCAAAGGCAACAATGAAGATCATCATACAGAGGAAGAACAGATAAGAACTGAAAAACCTAATTCTGACGACTCCCGCGAAGCTTCAATCTCCTGGAACTTCAACTTTAAGCTCCGAGTTCTCCGAGGTGAAGGATGGCGTCACGATCTCTCCACGGATCTTTGAACTCTCTAAACTCTATCTATCGACCCTAGAGTCGGCTGACTCTCAAAAGTCTGATTTGTGAATATATGAATTATGATCAATGAATCTTTCCTGGGCATCCGGTTTAAGTATTTATACTTAAACCCTAAGTCGCCGGATTCCTTCTGTTATTTTCGCCAAAAATAAGGGATTATTTTCGCCGAAAATGTTGGTACAAATGGACGGGTCCTCCGGCTGATTCTCCTGTGATTTTCGCCGAATAAGTTCTCGGTCCGAAAGCTATATGTTTTCGCCGAAAATATCCTTCAGTTGGCCTTAGTTGATTTGTGCTGATATTTTCGCCGAAAATAAAGGGTTATTTTCGGCGAAAACTCCTTTGTAAACCGGGCAGGAATTTGCTTGAACTTGATTGGCTCTTTTGATTGATTCCGGTGCAATTCCTCGAGGTTCCAACGCCTTAGACACGTCCTTGGCTACTTATTCGATGGAAAAAAACCTGTGCTAATGTAAAAACACTAGAAAACCATCAAATAGACCCGAAACGGGCCAAGGTAACACAAATGGCACGAGATAGGGCAATCGATTGAATATTCGTTATTCTACCCTAAAAATCATGTCTTAAGCGAGGAAATGTCGCTTAAATGATGCTGATAATCACGTCAAATCGAGTGTCATCAAATACGCCACACTTAAGCTTTTGCTTGTCCTCAAGCAAACTGAACTAGAACACACTCAAATTCACAAATGACACGAGATTAAACCGAGATTCAATTCTAACAATTTGGTTTAGACTGTTCCACGTAGAAAGAGTGACATACACATGCAAGAACATCAACCAAATAAATTTTCGATCTCACTAATCTCTGCACACTTCAAGTAGTAGTTTTAACAAAGCACGTTTCTTGGGGAAACAATTAATCATGATTAACCGACTACGATAACACCAATTCTAATCAAAAAGACTTTAAGCTCTAGCCATGATGTGGACGCGGAGGTAGGAAAAGTGACGTGGCTATTGACTCGACTTCATCCGTTTCTAGATTTGTACGTTACATGTGCTAGCTAGGACCGCTTTTTAACAACAATTTCGTTCAAGCTTCAACTTATTCCTTCAATTTATTTACTGCATACTAGTGCTCGATACCAAACACTTCACTTAGGTGTTGGACCTGCCTAGCTCACAGTATTTGTGCCTATGCTAGTGCTCAACCCGAACACTTCACTTAGGTGTCGGGCTTGCCTAGCTTTATTTTCAGCACTTCAAAGAACTTTACATTGATTTGCACAACTCGAATTTCACCACTCAAACACTTGATTTATCGATTTAACCACTTGATCCTAGCTAGTTATAACTTTTTACACGAGATTTCGAATTGGATAACCGTCTAATCTCAAGCCACAATCACAGGTGATCAAATATGGAGTGAAAAACATGGAAGAAGCTAGCATTTATCATCTTAGAACGGTGTTATCGAGCTTTGTTATTAACAAACCAATTAATTCAATTAATTCAAGTTCAACTACAAGAGTGATTTATGATCTGTTCTGACCTAGACTCATTTAATATCAGTTCCGACACATTGGTTACAGGTTCTAAGTGGAACAGTCTAGACGTCATTGTTCAAAATTGAAGTCAATTTAACATCAAAAGTCAAGAATTGAGCAATTCTATGCTAGAGAATTTTCAAATTTGAACCACAGAATCATAGATAGCAAGCAAGATCATGCATAATCCTAGACTCCTACCCCACACTTAAACGGTTCTGTGTCCTCACAGAACTAATCTAGAGTAGAGAGATACGAAGAACATGTGACGAGATGGTCGGTGTAGGGGATGAACACGGAGCGTCCGGAGCAGAGCGGAGTAGCTACTCAAGATCCTACAAAACAAAAATAACAAAAAGATCAAAAGGATACCGGGACAAGTGCCCCGGATCCACACATAATAAAAGTCGAACAAAGACGGTTAGGGGAATTTTTGAAAATATTTTGACTCTCTTTTTGAAAAGGTTTTCTAAAATTTTATGACCCAACTAAATTTTTCGCCGAAAACTGGTGAAGTTTTCGGCAAAAACTACTTTGAAAACAAAGACAGACGACTTAACTAGATATTTTCACCGAAAACTTTAGAAGTTTTCGGCGAAAACTAATTCAAAAACAGAAACAGACTCAAACAGACTAAACATTTCGCCGAAAACTTTAGAAATTTTCGGCGAAAACAACTTTGAAAACCCACTGGAAAACAGACTCGAACCAACTAAAGTTTTCGCCAAAAGCTTTGATGAGTTTTCGGCGAAAAATTGACCTGACACAGAAAATTAAAGCAGACGAAAATAAAAGAATCTGACACTTTGGTTCCCCGAAATTGACTCGAACGACGAAAAAGACTGACTCAATAATTCAAAAATGGACTCCAGCCGTGGGTTGCCTCCCACGAAGCGCTCTTGCTTAACGTCCTTGAGCCGGACGGTACCTGTTAGGGACCCCAACTTAGGAGTTCCTTGAAGTCAATCGTCTTCTTCAAGGACAAAGGTTGAGTGCCATGTAGTTCTCCAGAAGGGTGATGCAGCCGGTAGTGCTCCAATAGATCGCGGTTCTGGTTGGATGACCAGTTCTTCTCGAATTCTCCTACTCGAGGAGGAAAGAGGTAGTACGGCGCGGCATGTTCAATGAGCTCCATCTTCTCTATAGGTTGACTCGGTGGAAGTGTAGGTGAGGGTATCTCCTCAATCTCTATGTGCTCCTCTTCAGCTTCAACTTCAAGATGGATTGGCTCTATGTCTTCATCAACCACCACCGCCAAGGATTCTTCATCAGATGCTTCTAGCTCGCAATAGTCATCGGTGAGATTGTCATGTTCATCTTCATACAGCTCTTGAGCATCTTCTTCCATTAGTGGATTTGGTTGCTCGAGCTCGACATCCACTACGTTACGAGTTGCAGCTTCGAAATGAGATCATCCAAGGCGGATTCTACTCTTGCTGTCTGTTGTCGATTTTGATGAACATGTGAGTCTATCTCTTTGTGAGCTTGTAGCTTTGTAGAGATATTCTCCAAGAAGGATTTTATTCTCGTCGTCTGTTGTCGATGCTGATGAGCTAGTATATACATCTCTTGGTTATCCTCAATATATGGTGCTTCATCGACATACCACTCTTGGTACTGGTCATCCCACCTGTAATCCTGCATAATCAAAACTCAAAAGCACTACCCAGGTAAATCATGGAAATATGGAGGAAAATTAAATGGTAAGGTGGAAAGGTAGAAGAATAATTTGCCAACTCTTCTTTCAAACAATTAGAAGAGTCCCCGGCAACGGCGCCAATTTGATGCTGCAGTTTTAGCGGTATCAAATACTACCAAGCTGTGAAGCTAGGGTAGATCGTATTCCACAGGGTTTCTACTAATTGACTACTCAAAGAAGCTGGCAAATTACTCAGGTTTGAACACTTAGCGCGTGGTGTGAGTTCCACGACTTCTAAACTAATAAGCAAAGGAAAATAAAAGACAGAAAGATTAAAATGGTTGACTAACAGGAAGATAGACGAACTTAGATTTCGAATCCCCCTTAGATCACCAGAGCATTGGCAATCAACAGATCAGCGAATTTCAATTCTCATTTAATCAATTACTAAGACACCACCATAACTACTTACCCTTAGGTTTAAGACCAGCGAACGTTCGCTCTATCCGTTCTAACTACCAAGATTAACTAGCCGCCCGGGTACGATCGCCTCTCGCAACGACTTAATTAACTGGTGCAATTACTAATGATTAATGAGTTACTCTTGCAGTGAATTAACCCTAACCGGTTCCTACGAAAGGCACACTCCAATTATAAGGTTAATTGTTCAATTCGATGTTCTAAAGTAAGGCGAGCGTTCGCTTCTATCCTTAGCTTAACCAGAATCTAATCTAGGTGATCAATCCAGACAAGAAACATGAACAATGAAGAACAAATCAAACATGAAAAAGAACTGATTGAATTTCGAATCTAATCACCGCCGATCCATGACCGCTTTAAAGCCCTGGGTCACTTAGGGTTCATCTAATCTAAGCTCTACAAGTTCAGTTACTCATATCAGAAACAAGAGAATCAAAGGCAACAATGAAGATCATCATACAGAGGAAGAACAGATAAGAACTGAAAAACCTAATTCTGACGACTCCCGCGAAGCTTCAATCTCCTGGAACTTCAACTTTAAGCTCCGAGTTCTCCGAGGTGAAGGATGGCGTCACGATCTCTCCACGGATCTTCGAACTCTCTAAACTCTATCTATCGACCCTAGAGTCGGCTGACTCTCAAAAGTCTGATTTGTGAAAATATGAATTATGATCAATGAATCTTTCCTGGGCCGCTGGTTTAAGTATTTATACTTAAACCCTAAGTCGCCGGATTCCTTCTGTTATTTTTGCCGAAAATAAGGGATTATTTTCGCCGAAAATGTTGGTACAAATGGACGGGTCCTCCGGCTGATTCTCCTGTGATTTTCGCCGAATAAGTTCTCGGTCCGAAAGCTATATGTTTTCACCGAAAATATCCTTCAGTTGGCCTTAGTTGATTTGTGCTGATATTTTCGCCGAAAATAAAGGGTTATTTTCGGCGAAAACTCCTTTGTAAACCGGGCAGGAATTTGCTTGAACTTGATTGGCTCTTTTGATTGATTCCGGTGCAATCCCTCGAGGTTCCAACGCCTTAGACACGTCCTTGGCTACTTATTCGATGGCAAAAACCTGTGCTAACGTAAAAACACTAGAAAACCATCAAATAGACCCGAAACGGGCCAAGGTAACACAAATGGCACGAGATAGGGCAATCGATTGAATATTCGTTATTCTACCCTAAAAATCATGTCTTAAGCGAGGAAATGTCGCTTAAATGAGGCTGATAATCACGTCAAATCGAGTGTCATCACCCATCTCGTCGCGCCGACAAATGACCAATGGAGCATGCTATTGATGCCGCTTGTGTTTCGCACGGTCACCAATCCTCTCTGGTCATTAGGGATTTCAACAAGGGAGAAGAAGTTGCTTTGGATCAAGGCTGTGCAGTCCCTTTTAGGCTAACTACTGAATCCCATACTTATGTTCAGATGGAGCTAAGAGAACCTTTATTGGGATTACGGATTTCCTGCCAAATGAGCCGACAAGCAGCATGCTGGAGCCTCTTCCTTGTGCGGATCTGACTACTCCAGTAGACATGATGAATAGGAGGATCTAGATAAACCAGAACTAGAAACACCACCAAATGTTTACTATGATTTGGATTTCGGTGACGAGGATGACCTTGACATAATTACGAATGGGCTGGAGGGTCTAGATGGCGGTTGGGAGCTAACTCAACAAGAGGTCGACGTGGCCAACCTTGAATGGGCCGCCAAGGGTCCATGAATGTCCTTTCATGGAACTGTAGAGGGCTAGGAGGTCTCGATACAGTTTCCAAATTAGAACGCCTTTGTTGTGTTCTTAAACCTCCTTTTCTTTTCTTGTGTGAAACATGTGTAAACTCGGTGGAGTTATCTACCATAATAAATAAACTTGGGTTTTCTACTTATTTACATTTCCCTAGTAATAATAACTCGGTCGACGGATTTCTTTACGCGAGTGGTCTCCTCTACTAAATTTTCAATCACTTTAGCTTGGAACATGAAGAGCATAATTTCATTTATTTAGTTGGGGTTTACTTATCAAACCTCCAATCAACTCGTTCCTCGCAACTCTGCTCTTTATGCCAATAACTGAATTTATCTCAAATCTGCTAGCAATTTTTGGCGATTTCAATTGCATGATGTCCATGGCAGAATAGAGAGGATGCATTCCTCTTTCAAGAAGTAAGACATCACCCTTACTTAATTTCTCTAACGACCTCGACCTTATTGACATTGGCTATTCGGGTCAAGACTACACTTGGTCAAATCATCATTTGGATACCTCAGTAATTCATGAGCATCTTGATAGCTACTTCCTTAATGATCAATGGTTAGAATTGTTTCTAGAGTCTCGTGTCCAACATATCCAACCCCGATAATCAGATCATTGTCCGATTCTTCTCAGAACACAACCTCCGTCACCGGTATCAAAAGAAATTTCATTTTGATTATTGATGGGTTGATAATCTAGAGGTTTTAAATCTAATTTTGTACTCTTGGTCTCAACCTTGTAAGGATGGTAGTCCCATGTTCCTTCTTGCATATAATTTGAAGCACTTGCGGCATGTTCTTTTTGATTGGTGTAGGTGGAACCTCAAACTCATCTAGAATTTTGAAGGACATTGATAGGGGTTTGGCGGCTGAATATGCGGTCCCGTATATGAACTGGGCGGAAGTGCGCCAACTAGAGTCGTTATGATCCAGTGTTCACCTTCAAGATGAACTCTATTGGAAACAAAAAGCAACTTAATTGGCTAGCTTATGGTGATCGCAATACGAAATTTTTCCACCATGTTGTCATGATGAACGGAAGCGAAATTTTATTGGAGATCTTTTGGATTCAGAAGGACATTTGGTGACAATGGAAATGGAAAAGGGAGTCGTTGTAGCTTCTTACTTCAAAGGTTTATTCTCTTCTGAACATGATGGCACTCAAGAGCTAGTTACAGATCTTGGAATTCTGTCAGTCATTACTAGTTAGATGGATAATGATCTTCTAACTTAGTTGACGGACGAGGAGATGTGTGACAAAGTGTTTTCCATTGGTCCTACTGAAGCCCCAGGGCCGGAAGGTTTCACCAGACTCTTTTTCCAACGATATTGGGAGATTATTTCATGGGATGTTAAATTAGCTATCAAAGACTTTTTCAGACGAGGACATATGTTACGAACTCTAAATCACACGCAGTTCACATTGATTCAATCGCATGTCACAATTGTTGTGCACAATTTTCTACAAAATAATTTCAAAGATATTTGCCACTCGCTTGGGCAAATCCTACCACACTTTGTGAACCCAAACCAAAATGGTTTTTTTCCATGGACGATGTATTACAGATAATATTCTGATTGCGCATGAAATGATCCATCATCTCCAGAGTTACGCTTTGGGAGGCTTACATTTCCTAGCAGTAGAGGTGGAAATGGAAAATATTTATGATTGAGTGGAGTGGGATTAACTCTTTCCCCTCCTACGCGTCTTCGGTTTTCACCCTACTTGGATTTCACTGGTACATGAATGCCTAAAATTTGTCACCATGGAGGTTCTCCTAAATGGCATGCCGCATGGTTACTTTTCTCCCACATGAGGATTGAGATAGGGAGATCATTTGTCGCCTCTATTATTTGCGATTTGTATGGAAGGTTTAACTCATGTAATTCAATTAGAGGTTAATCGAAAGCATATCTTTGGGATAAAGTTAAATGGGCATTGTCCTATGGTCACTTATTTAATATTCGTTGATGATACGATGCTTTTTTAGAGTGTCTCAGCCATCCTTCGTTCACCTACGCTCCCTTTTTAATCGATACCAATTGCTGAGCGGACAACACATATTAATTACTCTAAATCGTCAATATTGTTCAATAAGAATGTCCCAAGGGATATACGAGCCAAATATTCTGGTTTCCACCGAGTTGACAATCAGAATTCTTCACCCAAAAATCTAGGAGCTCCGTGTGTGTCATGCGGTAAAAAAGGAAACCTTTAGTTTTTTGGAAGACAAGATCACTACACGTCTTCATAGCTGGAAATGACTCACCTTATATCCAGTCAGAGTTCACACCCTGCTCACGTTGGTAATTTTGGGTCTCCCGGTTCACATCATGTCATACTACTAGGTCTCAAACACGGTTTGCTCCTCTTTTGATACATTGAAGGCCAAGTTTTGGTGGGGAGATGTGGAAGACCAACGTAAGATTCATTGGCGCAGCAGGAATAAACTTTGCATGCCCCAAGACGAAGGTGGCCTTAGGTTTCACAATTTCCAAGCCTTCAACCAGGCCTTACTAGCTAAGCAAAGTTGGTGTATCTTCACTCAACTTGACTTGTTAGTATCCAGGGTCCTAAAGGGTCGATATTTCCCATCCACAAACTTCTTAAATGCTACCAAGCGGTCTCACCCATCTTGGGGATGGCAGAGTATTCTCCATGGAAGGGACCTGTTATCCCAATGATTACTCTGGAAATTAGAATCGCATCCAATTCATTTAGTTTTTGAAACACCTTGGTTGTCATGCAGTCTCCGTCCCGAGTTTCCTATACCCCGAGATCCTGACCTACGGATGCGACAAATCCAAATCTCAAGTTTAATTTGAGATGGGGCTTGTGATAGACCCCTTCTTCGAGATTTATTTGAGTCGGACATGGTCCAGTCATTTGAGAGTATTTCTCTTCCGAGAACTTGGCAGCTGGATAAACCTATATGGTATTTCCACCGGTGGACAATACTCAACTTCTTCTAGGTATGCTCTTTCCATTCGTTCTCTAAAGAAATAGAAGCTCCCTTCTGATGTGATCCTAGCCACCAAGCCCGACTTGGACACAGCTGATGCCGAGCCGGCCCTAGCACTGATGCCGGGCTGAGAGTACATCGGCCCTAGGCCTACACCAGCACCACCCCCGAAGCCTAGAATAGCCCAAGCCCCGAAGCTAGAAGACACACCTGTGAGGATGCTGACCCTCAGCCAGATACCAATGCAGTTCCTACCCAAGCCAAACTCAGACTAATTACCTGCCAGGAGTTGATGCTGACACCGAGCCCCGACCCAGGCCCCAGACCAAGTCTAGGCCCCAGGCCAACTCCCACGGGCCCTCGGAGCAAAGACCATCCTGAACACATCCCTAAGGTACCCTTGGAAGAAGGCTCGAAGCAGAAGTAAAAAGGCCCGGACATATTTGAAGAAGGCCCCAAGCTAAGCAGGCGCATGGCCCATGCCAACAGCCGTACGAGGAGCTATTTTGGCCCAGTAAACAATTTGACCGTGCCTTTTGGGAAATGATAACTGACCTGGATAGCTTGAAGCCCCAGAAACACTCCCCAACAAACGAAGCTCAATTTGGAGGAGAATTGAAGGAGATAGAGCTAGGCCAAGCAAAGCATGGATGGAGCATTAAAGAGCACAACCCGGATGCTGATCCGAGGAAGCCAATGCTAGGATCTACGATCAGGCCACCACCTGAGCCTGATCCAAGAGGAGATAAAGGAGGAGAATCCAGCATTGGAGAAGAGCCAAGAGGCCAGCCCATGGCCAAACAGCTACGGGCAAAAATTAAAGTAATAAAGGCCAAATCAGGATTTCTGGATAGATTCGTAGCTTGACAAAGATTGACGAATATGGGCTACTTGGAGACAAAATTTGAGCTGATGTCAAATTGTAGCTGATGAGAACCGTCGTTGTGATGAGCTGGTTCTATCAAATAACTATCAAGCTCAAGAGCTGGGATAGATCGTATTCCACGGGCCTTCAATTGATTGGCTACTTCAGAACTAACAAATTACTCAAGGAAAACACGTTGTGCATGGTGTGAGTTCCACGACTTCTAATTCTAAGGAATGCAGGAAAATTAAAACAAATTAAGCTAAAGCAGATTGAGAATTAGGGTTTGGAAACAAGAATGGCAGACGAACTTAGACTTTGAATCCCCCTTCGTTCCCCAGAGCATTGGCAATCAACAGATCAGCGGATTTCGATTCTTATTCAATCAATTACTAAAACACCACCATAACCCCTTACCCTTAGGTTTAAGACCGGCGAACGTTCGCTCTATCCGTTCTAACTACCAAGATTAACTAGCCGCCCGGGTACGATCGCCTCTCGCAACGACTTAGCTAACTGGCGTAATTACTAGTGATTAATGAGTTACTCTTGTAGTGGATTAACCCTAACCGGTTCCTACGAAAGGCACACTCCAATTATAAGGTTAATTGTTCAATTCGATGTTCTAAAGTAAGGCGAGCGTTCGCTTCTATCCTTAGCTTAACAAGAATCTAATCTAGGTGATCAATCCAGACAAGAAACATGAACAATGAAGAACGAATCAAACATGAAAAAGAACTGATTGAATTTTGAATCTAATCACCGCCGATCCGTGGCCGCTTTAAAGCCCTGGGTCACTTAGGGTTCATCTAGTCTAAGCTCTGACGAGTTTAGCTACTCATGATCATTACAAAAGAAACAAAGACAAAGAAGGAGTTCATCATTCAAAGGAAGAACAGAAAAGGATCTGAAAAACCTAATTCGGACGACTCTGACAGACTCCGATCTTCGGTAAGTTACACTCCTAGCTCCGGTTCTCCGAGATGGAAGGGATGGCATCACGATCTCTATCCGGCTCTTCGAACTCCAACTCTTCGCTCCAGAACTTCAGAGAAATCTGATCTCCAAAAGTTGTGTTTTTCGAATTATGAAATTGTATCTCCTATATTGGCCGCCGGGTTAAGTATAAATACTTAACCCTAGTTGGGCCGGGCTGAGATGGTATTTTTGCCGAAACCATAGGGGTAGTTTCGGCGAAAACTCTTGTGTGAATGGACGTCTGCCGACTAATCCTTCTGTTCATCCTTTTCGGTCCGAAAACTCAAAGTTTTCGGCGAAAACTTTCTTCACTTGACATCAGCCGGTTTGCACTAATGTTTTCGCCGAAAACATATACTTAGTTTCGGCGAAATCTCCTTTGTCTTGGCACCAGTCTGAATGCACTAATATTTTCGCCGAAATCCATAGGACATTTTCGGCGACAGTGTCTTTGTAATCGGGCAGGATTTTGGTTGGACTTTGATTGGTTCCTTTGATCGATTCTGGTTCAGTTCCTCGATGTTCCTATGCCTTAGACACGTCCATGGCTACTTTATTTGACGGCAAAAACCTGTGCTTACGCAAAAACACTAGAAAACCATCAAATAGACCCGAAAAGGGCCAAGGTAACACAAATGGCACGAGATAGGGCAATTGATTGAATATTCGTCATTCTACCCTAAAAACCATGTCTTAAGCAAAGAAATGTCGCTTAAATGAGGCTGATAATCACGTCAAATCGAGTGTCATCAAATACCCCACACTTAAGCTTTTGCTTGTCCTCAAGCAAACTGAATAGAAACGCTCATGTTCATAAATGATAAGATAGATTAAATTAGAGCTCAATCAAACACAATGAATTATTAGACAGATCGATCCTAGAACAAGAAACCTAAAATGCATACAGATCAGCCAAATTACCTGGTCTCACTAATAAACTGCACACGACAAGTAATTAGCAACCAATTATGCACGAATTTGATCTGACCGACCAGACTCCTCACACAGGATATATATAGTACAATGGGAACTCTCACTCTCTGTGTTTAAGGACGTGTTTCTGCTCTCGATCATTTTCTGTTACCGAATTCTGTCATAGGTTTGTATTTCGACCACATCTCCACCACTGTGACAACACGAGTATCTAGTCAAGAAGGACTTCCCTGCTAGGACCGTAATGAAATCTACACTACTCGGGTTTATAATGAGATGGATGATGGGAATGAATGATGATGGCTTAGTGCGGTGTAGCTTTCGACTAACTTCCCTCGAATCTAATCTATGGCTTCCTACCGTCTAACCAAACACTGGTGGAATGATGAACGCTCGTCCTATGATACCCTCAAGCAACCTAGCACTTATTCTTTTTCTTTTGCACACATTTTTCTTTTCAACTTTTCTTACGACTTCGTTCTTCCATTTGTAGGGAGAAGAACGTTTTATTTGAACTAAACTTTGAACTTTTTCTGATTTTTCTTCTTTTTTTTCTTTTTTTCGAAAATTTTCTTTTTTCTTTCTTTTTGTACATTTTTTTCTTTTGTGCCGATTTCTTTTAGTTGCTAGAGGGGTTTACACGTCTGGACATCATAGCTAAGACCACCTGTTTAATGGCTATAGGCAGGTTACCACAAACCGACTTCCGGTAGGTCAATCTAGAACTACAACCACAGGGGATCAACGGGGAATGAAAGAAATGGGAAATGGCTGTAATGTATTATCGAACCGAAACAACAGGCCAAGCTCAAGGGTCTAAACCTAGTGGATTTTATCGTTAAGGTAGGCTATCTGTCTTAGTAGCTGAATCTAGGTGCCCCTATCCTTCTAGAACTCGTGTCATCGTGTGGTCTCGAGTAGGTCTCATGCAAATTCTAACTCATTCAAGTAAACAGAAAACCACTCAGAAAGAATTTAAATTGCAAGTTACGTGCAATGGATCAAAAGCTCACAGTTGGTTTGCTAGTCGGATTCGGTCATTTTCATGCAATCAAGGCTACAAACTACAAGTGTGATTTTAAAATTCTGTTCTGACCAGGCAATTTAGCATCAAAGCATACAGGTTGGTTCTCAAGTTCTAGGTTAAGCAGTCTAAGCATCATTATGAAACGTTGAACAACAACTTAACATCAAAAATCAAGAACTGAGCCATTCTAATGCTAGAGAGACTGGAATGGAATCACGAGGCACACAAAACACAATCAAGGGCAATCAAGTTCATGCAAGGTTCTCTAGCATCCTACCCCACACTTAAATCGGACTGTGTCCTCACAGGACTAATTCTAGAGTTCAGAGTGGAATGGAAGAACCTGGACCGAGATGATTGGCGTAGTGGATGAGCACGGATCCTCGGAGCGGAGGTAATCTACCCAAGTGAAGCAAAGGGAACCTCCCAACTGCCTACAAAACAAAAACAAATAAAACATAAAAAGGAAACCGGGACAAGTGCCCCGGATCCACACAGAAAAAAGTTGGACCGAAGTCCGAAAAGAATAAATAAAAAGAAAGGATAAGGAAAAGGACACCACCTGATCATCACTGGTCAGAGGTGTCAGGGTGGGGAAGTGAAACTAATCGCCGAGCTGTCGCTGCCACTCCAGCTGTCGCTCATATCGCCGGTCGGCTTGGCGCATGTGTTGTTGCATAATAGTCCACCTAGCCTCTTGAGTGGCGTTGTCGGTGATGCGCCACTCCTGCAGTCGCTCGTACAGCTCACCAATGTCCGCGGGATGCGATCGAGGCTGAGGCTGCTGTGCCTGGTATGGATCTGGAATGTATGGCGGCGACTGGTGGATGTACCCTGCCTCATGGTGTGGCGAGGGTATGTAATCCTGAAACTCGGGCGGCGGTTGCGGCTGCTGCTCCTCAGCATCATCGTCGTCCTCCGACTCGACCGCAGGTTGGAGTGGAGGATCTGCTGCTACATGGGGACTGAGGTCGAGTTCTAAGTCGTACTCGACCGCCAAGTCTCCTCCAACGGTCCGAACTGGGTGTCGTGGAATGTGAGGACCATATTCATGGCCGATGCCGAAGGAGAGGATGAGCTGTCCTATGAAGTTGCCTCCCAAGAGTTTGCATGGTTGCTTCTTTCTCTTGGTCCTCTGACTGAAGATGTGAGCTAGCACCCAGCCGGGGTGGAGAGGGTAGCTCTCTCGAATGGCTCGGTGAAGCACGAGCTCCTCTTTAAGGATATGGTGGCGATCCCTGTCTCTGACATATAAAAGTGACCTCCGCCAAACCATATGAATAAACTTATAGAGCGGGTGAGAGAGGGACTTAACTGAGTTGTTCTTCCTGAGGCGATCGCCAGGCACGCCTGTCATGTGGCTCCAGAGGGCGTGCAATGCCTCGTCGTCATCATCCTCGCCCCAACCGAGGTGGTGATTGTGATAGTGCTCGTAGGGGATGCCCAGATGAGCGGCAAACTCATCGTAAGTGAGCTGCCTGTACACCCCACCAAGAAAGAAAGTGATCATCTTCTGGCCCCGTCTCTTCTTATGCTCATCCAAGTCAAATGTCGCCCAGAACTCCTGGAGAGCAATGTCTGGGAACTCGGCGGCTATAGTGGTCAGCTCTAGGAGACCGGCCGGTGCTAAGGCGTCATGCACGTTCCGGTAGGAATCCTCGTCATGCTCCTGGAGCGACTCCATGGATAAAGGACGCACGTCAGCTCCCCGGATGTGCGCGATCTTCTGGAAGTTCTCAAAGTAGAAGTCCGGAAGACGGGCGATGGTGGGATGGTATCCAGCATGGCGAGGGAGTGCAGGTGGGGGACCCAGAATGGCGGGTGTGACGGGAGCGGCAGCTCCTGAGCTCGAGGCGCCATCAAGGCGTGCCTTAGTCCTGCGCTCAAAAGTGTTCCTAAAACCAGAATGAAACCAGATTAGTCAACTAAGATCCTACCCCACACTTAGTAGAAAAAACTCAATTTCACAAGGAAACGAGGGAAACTAAGTGGGGTAAATAAAGCGGAGTAACCGGTAATCATAGACAATAGAGCACATGTCTTAAGAACAGCTATAATCAGGGAAACGCAATCAGAGTTCAAAAATTCAAACCGACATTTTTAGAAAGTCAACATTAAGTCATATTGAACCCTAATCATGGCAAGACTATCACAACTTGGAAATTGACGACATCATACGATTTCAAATGGCGGCACGATAATATGAACAAGAATAAACACTGATGACAGCCAAACGATCAATAACAAGTGAACGACAAACCGGTATATCTCACAAGTCAACAAAACAACGAATCAATCGTATGCATAGCAAAACATGACCAAATGATGTGGAAATTAAGCACGGAACTCCCTAAGCATCCTGGAATAGTTCTATAAGTACAGTCAGTCCTAGTTCACACGAAACAGTCGGCACGCAAAATGAGGTAAACCGAAAAGTCAACCGAAAGTCAACCCCGACGAAATTCAGCAATCCATATGTCAAAAGATTCGTATTGAAAATTTATGCACGTTACCTTGAATCCATGGAAGCAAAAACTGAACGGGTTGGGAGGAATCGGTGAAAAACGTTGAAAACTAGGTTTTCGGTGAACTGGAGCTGCAAAGCTCCGATTTGGTTGTTCTAGGGCTTGGTGGGATCGAATGAGGAGGGGGAGTGAGCGGCGGCGGTCAGCGACGGCGGCGGCGGGTGAAACGGCCGCGACGGCGGGTTTTAGTGGAGGGTCGGCGGCGATTTTAAACAGATAAGGGGGGTTTCGGTGATATGAGCGAAAGTGAGATAAGGTGAGAGAGGAGTTGGTCCAAATTTTAAAGGATAATTAGGCGAAATTTCAAATCAGTTTTGGCGAAAATAGGGCAGTGGTTTCGCCGAAACTACAGGTTAACAAGAATTGGCTGATTTGAACTGGCGGTTTCGCCGAAAATTTAAGCTTGGTTTCACCGAAAATCTTGGTTGAAGTGGTTTCGCCGAAATCATAAAGTTTTCGAACCGAAAAAGAGAAACAGGAGAAAAAAGGTTCGAAGTTTAAAAATCAGTTTCGCCGAAAACACTGATAGTTTCGCCGAAAGTTTTGAACTGTTCGGGTTTAAAATATTTTCGCAAATCAGGCCAACTTCAAAAAATCACCGTTAAATCCAGAAAAATCGGAACGACCTCAATCAACTTGCTACTGACTCTATGACACACAGAATACGCACGAAAAATAATAACTCAAACAAACTGACACTTTTGGCTCTCCCGAACGGACTCTAAAAGACCAAGGTTGAAACAAAACAAAACTGACTCCAGCCGTGGGTTGCCTCCCACGAAGCGCTCTTTTATTAACGTCCTTGAGCTGGATGATACCTGGACGGTATTAGGAGACATCCCAACTAAGATTCTCCTTCACGCTCGCGTCGGAGTTCATGAAGTACAGCTTCGGGACTTCTCTGGTAAACGTGAATCTCTTCCCGTTTGCATGCAAAAGCTTGGTACGTCCGTCGGGAAGATGATCAACGAACTTGAATGGTCCGAACAGCTCTCTAGAGAGATCATCCTTCTTGAGTATGACGATGGAAGGAATGAGGACTGTCGGCTTCTTCTTAACTTCAGTCTTCGGCTTGGTATCACCAGGATCGGTGATCGTTAGTACTTCCTTAGGAGACGCTTTCGGCTTCTCCCTCCATACTTGTTCCGGCGCCAGTTTCTCGGAACGAATTGGTGGTGCAGCTGGCTTGGGGGAAGACGGCGGAATTTTTGGTCTCCAGACCATTTGAGCTTGCTTCTCCTTGTGATTCTTCCTCCTCGATCTACCAGATTCCTTGCGTGGTAGTTTCGAAGAGGCTTGCAGTTCCTTCTTCTTTTGTGGCTTCTGAACCGAGGCTTCTGGCTTCTTCCTTATAACCTTCTTAATACCTGCAGCAACAACTGATCTAGAGACACTGGAAGAAGCATTAGTAACGGAGTTGACCGGAGTCAACTCCACAGTTTCAACAGCAAGGCAGTGAGATTCTTCATTCCTAAAGTCATGTTTCATGTCATCTTTAAGACGGAACGTTTTTGTTTCTTTACCAATTCTTAAAGTCAAAGAACCATTAGGAACATTAATATTCATTCCAGTAGTAGCCATGAACGGTCGACCTACAAGAATGGTTGAATCTTCTGTACCGGTATCCATAATCACATAGTCAGCTAGAAATGTGAACGGACCACATTTTGTAACAACATCTTTGATTTCTCCCTTAGGGGTTTTAAGCGATCTATCAGCAAAGACAAGTTGCATACTAGGTGGTTCAAGTTCTCCTAGGTTTAACTTTTTAAACAAGCTCACAGGCATGACATTAACAGATGCTCCTAGGTCAACTAAGCAACATTCAATTTCAACATCATTGATGACCAAGGGTAAATTAAAAGAACCAGGATCAGATAACTTAGCTGGATATGGAGAAACGGGTTTCTTAGCACGAATGTCAGGGTATCCTTCCTTGTTCCCCTTCATGCCAGTCTCGATCCTTGCATTTGGCAGCAATGCTCTAGGAAAAGGAGGCTTCACGACGTATGGTGCAAGAGGAGGATCATCCTTAGGCGCTGGTTCCCGCTCCTCTTCTTCTTCTTCTTCCGACGTTTCAGCGATCCTGCGTAAAACAGAAAAAGCATCAGCAATTAAGTTCGGAAGTTTTTGAGCAGTTACCATTTTAGCCTGTTCTTTTCTCGGGTTTGGCTCTGTCTGGCTTGGAAGCTGTCAAAATGGTCGACCAGATGCTAGCATGCTCGAGATGTTGTTCACGACTTGCTCAATCCGTTGTCCAGATGCTATTTGTTCTTGATTGAGAAGAGCTTGAGCCTTGAACTGACTATCGTGATCATCGAGTCTGGTGATAATCTGGTTGAGCTTCTTATCCAGGTCACTTACATTGTTCTCTCTTTGCTGCTGCTGTCCTGGATAGGTATTATTGAAGTATTGGTTCTGGCGATTGCCAGGAGCAGTTCCATAGTTACCCGGATTGCGATGCGGCGGCTGGTAGACACCTGCTGGCGGATGATTAGGCTTCTGATCCTGAGCTGGAACAGCCGGGCGGTTGTTCTGGTTCTGGTTATGATTGGCGCCAGCATTGTAGGGAGGTCTGTCTTGATAGGTCCCTTGCTGTCTGAAATTACGGTAACCAGCATAACCGTTCTGATTATTGACGAAGCCTTGTTGAATGAAATTTACCTCTTCGGCAGACCAGATTTCTGCTTTACCAAAATTCTGACAACGGCCTCCGTTATGTGCGCAAGCTCACACCACTCGCAATCGGCAACATAGACAGAAGCTGTCGGTGGCTTGATTGGTGTGGTAGACTTCTTCAAATGCTTCTCTACCTCTGCCTTGATAGCTGCTTCGAAATCTAGCTTGCTCCTCGACCCTTCATATTGTCGCTCCCAGTTCCTTGACTTGGAGGCACAGTTTGCGAAGTGCAGAAGAGCAGCTTCAGGGGTGAGTGTAGTGCAATCCCCTTCAGCTAGAGAATTGACCCACTTGGCAGATTCTTCTCTAAGTCCTCGAGAGAAGATTTCAGCTAACTGCCTCTGCTCAAATCCATGATGAGGGCAGGTGTAGAGGAGTTCTTGGAAACGATTCCAAGTATCATATAAACTTTCTCCTTCTTTCTGGGAGAATCTGGCGATGCTGTCCTTGATGGCGGTCGTTCTGGCCGGAGGGAAGTATTCTTCAACAAAGTCCTGAGCCAGAGTATCCCAGTTAGTGTAGTAGCCAGGTGGTTTGCCAGTAAGCCACCTCTTAGCAGCGCCTTTCAAAGAGAACGAGAAAGCTCTCAGACAAAGAGTGTTTTTGTCGAGGTTTCCGTTTTTAAAAGTACTGCAGAGATCAAGGAAGTCTGCAAGATGAATGCACGGATTGTCTAGGGGCCTGCCTTCAAACTGTAAATCCCTAGAGATCATGGTCAAGAATGGAATTTTGATCTCATAGTCAGGATCTCCTTCAATGCGCGGAATGGCAATGGCAGATCGAACGCTAGTCGCGCTCGGCTTGTTATAGTCCGCTAGACTCTTCTGTGCAGGTGGGGGTGGCGGCGGTTGATCGCCATTTGGTGGTAATCTATCGGTCATGGTGGGAGATGGAGGCGGTGAAAGTGACTCGGTGTATGAAGCAGATGAAGAGTGTGGTGAAGACGGAGATGAGGAACTCTCCTTCGGTTCCTCGATCTTGATCGGAGTGATGAATGGATTGGATCTGCCTTCCTTCAGAATCTGTGATCGTAGTGGTGTAGCAGAACTACCTGGATTCCCTGCAATCTTAGCCTGTTCGGTCTGAGAGCGAGTCCAAGGACGGTGAGGCATACACCTGTAAACCTACAGATAACAAAGACAAACAAAACCAGTGTAAAATCGAAGTGGATGGAAAAATGAAAGATGGAAAATAGAAGAATAAATTGCCAGATCTTCTTTCAATAATCAAAAGAAGTCCCCGGCAACGGCGCCAATTTGATGAGAACCGTCGTTGTGATGAGCTGGTTCTATCAAATAAACTATCAAGCTCAAGAGCTGGGATAGATCGTATTCCACGGGCCTTCAATTGATTGGCTACTTCAGAACTAACAAATTACTCAAGGAAAACACGTTGTGCGTGGTGTGAGTTCCACGACTTCTAATTCTAAGGAATGCAGGAAAATTATAACAAATTAAGCTAAAGCAGATTGAGAATTAGGGTTTGGAAACAAGAATGGCAGACGAACTTAGACTTTGAATCCCCCTTCGTTCCCTAGAGCATTGGCAATCAACAGATCAGCGGATTTCGATTCTTATTCAATCAATTACTAAAACACCACCATAACCCCTTACCCTTAGGTTTAAGACCGGCGAACGTTCGCTCTATCGTTCTACCTACCAAGATTAACTAGCCGCCCGGGTACGGTCGCCTCTCGCAAAAACTTAGCTAACTGGCGTAATTACTAGTGATTAATGAGTTACTCTTGCAGTGGATTAACCCTAACCGGTTCCTACGAAAGGCACACTCCAATTATAAGGTTAATTGTTCAATTCGATGTTCGAAAGTAAGGCGAGCGTTCGCTTTTATCCTTAGCTTAACAAGAATCTAATCTAGGTGATCAATCCAGACAAGAAACATGAACAATGAAGAACGAATCAAACATGAAAAAGAACTGATTGAATTTCGAATCTAATCACCGCCGATGAACGAATCAAACATGAAAAAGAACTGATTGAATTTCGAATCTAATCACCGCCGATCCGTGACCACTTTAAAGCCCTGGGTCACTTAGGGTTCATCTAGTCTAAGCTCTGACGAGTTTAGCTACTCATGATCATTACAAAAGAAACAAAGACAAAGAAAGAGTTCATCATTCAAAGGAAGAACAGAAAAGGATCTGAAAAACCTAATTCGGACGACTCTGACAGACTCCGATCTTCGGTAAGTTACACTCCTAGCTCCGGTTCTCCGAGATGGAAGGGATGGCGTCACGATCTCTATCCGGCTCTTCGAACTCCAACTCTTCGCTCCAGAACTTCAGAGAAATCTGATCTCCAAAAGTTGTGTTTTTCGAATTATGAAATTGTATCTCCTATATTGGCCGCCGGGTTAAGTATAAATACTTAACCCTAGTTGGGCCGGGCTGAGATGGTATTTTTGCCGAAACCATAGGGGTAGTTTCGGCGAAAACTCTTGTGTGAATGGACGTCCGCCGACTGATCCTTCTGTTCATCCTTTTCGGTCCGAAAACTCAAAGTTTTCGGCGAAAACTTTCTTCACTTGACATCAGCCGGTTTGCACTAATGTTTTCGCCGAAAACATATACTTAGTTTCGGCGAAATCTCCTTTGTCTTGGCACCAGTCTGAATGCACTAATATTTTCGCCGAAATCCATAGGACATTTTCGGCGAAAGCGTCTTTGTAATCGGGCAGGATTTTGGTTGGACTTTGATTGGTTCCTTTGATCGATTCCGGTTCAGTTCCTCGATGTTCCTATGCCTTAGACACGTCCATGGCTACTTTATTTGACGGCAAAAACCTGTGCTTACGCAAAAACACTAGAAAACCATCAAATAGACCCGAAAAGGGCCAAGGTAACACAAATGGCACGAGATAGGGCAATTGATTGAATATTCGTCATTCTACCCTAAAAACCATGTCTTAAGCAAAGAAATGTCGCTTAAATGAGGCTGATAATCACGTCAAATCGAGTGTCATCAGTAGCCCATGCAGTCTACTAATGATGTGCAAAAGGGATTAATTTTACGAATTTGTTTGGTATTTATTTGGCTAATATTTCCATAACCCGTTTAGGCTGTTTTTGGGAAACTTGGCTCCCAAGTTTGGAGTTCTCTTTTAGGAAGAATACTTTTCCCTTGTACCAATTTTACTTCTTTTTTAGTGTAGATTAGGATTAGTTTAAGTCCTCTTTAGTATTCTAAATATGACTCTTTTTATTATTTATTTATTAGCATAGGAAGTAGCTATTTAGGAGGATAAGAGAACTTGTTCCCTACTCCTCCACCTATTAATAGAGGCCTTCGCCTCTCTTAAAAAACACAATTTTGAATCAATAAACTCTTAAACTTCGGTTTTTTCTTGCATTATATGCAATTCTCTTTTCGACCTTCATGGAATTGATTGTCGTCTAGAACGGCTTATCATCAAGAGCATTCATCTCTTGAAGTGGCGCCTTCGACTTGATACTTCTGGTTCCTAGTGTTGGAATTTTGGATTCCATGATATAAGTCACATGGATGACTTGTTTGGTTAAGTTGACTTGTGGTATTAATATAAATTCATAGCAACACTATTACTATTAGTGAAGGCTTGAATGGTTAATTATATTAATAAACCAAAGTTTTTAATTTGAATTTTGAATCTTGAATTTTCAATATTCGAATTTCTGCGGTATGAAAATTCGGTTAGATTCGAAATCCAAATGAACCAATTCTTGGTTTGTTTTTTAGACCGGTTTTTTGGCGGGTTATTGGGCTGATTTTTTTTTTGTTAAAAAATCAGGCCCACATAACCCATTTCTGCCGCCAATATGGTGTTGGGAAAGGAGGGAAAATTAAATGCTAATTTTTATTTCATTTGATTTGAATGAAAGGGTGTGTTGATTCATGGATGAACCAACACAACTCTTCACCCTCACACCCCTTCATGGACTATAAAAGGAAGTCTCCTCCTCACTTCAAGAACACACCATTTCACACAACTCCATATCCTCTCAAAGGTCTCAAAAGGTTCTTCAATTTCATTAAGCCTTGATTTTGAAGGTGTTAGTAGTTTTATCCTATAAAGGAATTCCTTGTAACCCTAGGCTTTGGAAAAGGGTAGGAATGTTCTTTACGGAAAGTGAGTTCGTTCACGACTCTACTATAATCTGAGTCACAACTTGGTTCAAGTTGATTACAATTAGCCAAAGCCTCTACTTTTCGACTAGAGTATCGTAAGAGAGCGAATTCTAAGGTTGAAGGGACTTAAGTGATCATGCGATCCCCCTTTCCAATCTGGGTACACGAACTCACGTCGTGTATTGTCAACAAGAATTCGGTCTCGGGAAAGTCCTCACTTTCCGTACTCGGTAAATCGAAGCGTAGGATCCAACACCTAGCTCCCTTATAGCTAGTGGGTCAAAGTCCAAATCCGCCCCCAGTTCCATAGGTTCTTCATGAGTGCTAGGAGATCAGCTTGTGGTGTTCAAGGGTTGTCTGCCCACAGTTGTAGAGGTTCACATCACCTTCGTTGGCTTCTCCAATTGACACCAAACTTTGGAGATTGGTATGGTCGCTAAGGGTTCAGCCCAAGTTGCGCTTCTTCCTTTGGCGTCTATGTCACAAGTTCCTTCCGAAAATTGAAGGCTTAAACACACGGAGAATGAAATTACCACCCTTGTGTCCTTCATTAGACAACCAGAAACGATTGAACACATTTTGTTCTCATGCACAGTAGCAAGACATTTTTTTGTTGCAACTTTATCTCTGGACTTGAGCTCTATCCCTCATACTCACCCTGCAGTTTTTTGGAGAACAATCATGTAGTCTCGATCGCTTGAGGCAGGTTCTTGGGTTTTGGCTTGATGGCATCTTTGGAAATCTAGGATCTGGGTGGTTTTAGAAAAGTTCCTATACTCAATGTATGTTCTTCGCCGACACTTCATTTCTGATCAAGACAAATTTTTCTTCCATCCACTACCTCCCCCCAAGCCGTTCACGTTTCACGCCAGAGTGTGTGTCAGCCACCCCAACATCCCGCTTAAAGATTAACGTTGATGGAGGGATCACTAATGACTCAGATGGTGCAGTCAGTATGGTTGTTCGATACTTAGTAGGTGGTCTCCTCTTCTCCACATGTATCAATCTTGGTTTAACCATTCCTTTTATTTTGGAGTTTTTGGCAGTTAGGGATGCATGTGCACTCTATCACTCTCTGGGTTGGAGAGAGGTTGACATTGAGGGGGACGCGATGCAAGCTCGTCAAGTGGTATCCCTACGTCAATTGACAGCTCGATACGGAGGAGCCTTGGTTGCATACATTGTGCACTTCCTAGATTCTCTTCCCCATACTAGATTGATGTCGATTTCACGTGAATCCAATACGACAACCCATTATGTGGCTTACCAAGCGCTTCGTTGTCTCCCAAACCAAGGAGTGGTAAGCCTTTCGGCTTGGGTGGACACTTAATTTTTACTCGTGTATGGTTGACTCCTTTTCTCATGCGGGAGTTGTCTACGGCAAAAAAAAATGAATATTGCGGAAAAAATTAGAAGTTTGAGAATATAAGATTATCTTTATAAAAAAGTATAGAGAAATAGTTGGATCCATTATTTTGTGTAAGAAAGTATTTTTACAGAGTGAGTAACTCTCATAATATATAATACACGCCTATTCCTCTATTCTCTCTCTCTATAGAGCACATTTTCTCTATCCCTCTGTGGAGCATTCATGAAACCACCCTTTCTAACGGTAAAATGATTGGTATGCTGACACCCACCGAGCATTCAATGTTGCTAGGAGGGCAGCAGACCAATGGAAACAGTCATTTTGGCATTTATGTTACGACACGTGCTTTTCTTTCTCCTCTCTCAAATTTGCTTCTCTCAGACCATCTCAATGGATTAGCTAAAAATTCTATTTTTTTGCTACTTTTTCCATTTTTATCCATGCGAAAAGTGAATTTGCTCCAATGCTCTTTAACTAAATTTAACTTTGGCTATTTACCTTTTCATGTAAATCTAAATTAGTGTTAATCTTGACATTATTTTTTAATAATTAATTAACCATATGTGTGTTAATTAATTATAACGAACATTTTGATGTAATTTTTTTCCATTCGGGTGAACTTTTCTTTAACAAGAGTACAATACATTAATCTTAAAATAGACATGACAAGCATGGATCCGCCCAGGATTGTATTTGAATCGACATGGTACGAGGCTATGATCATATCTTTTTTGTGCTTGGGACCAATCCCTAGTCCTAGAACTAACTCGAAAATGATCCATACTCTTTATCTCCATATCATGTTTATATTTATTCTCGTGCTTCTCTCGACCTCTATCATTCCTGTCTAGCGATGGATAGTCTTGCATGCATTTTTGAATTTTCTACGAAGTCACTCATGTTCTTCTCCCAAGCCGCCACAACGTTGGGTTCAACGTAGGAATTTGCTTCAACGCCGGGTTCGACACTTTCGGTGTATGGCATGGTCGAATGGAGCAGTTACACCGATGAAATGGGTGCTACGGGTACCCATTAAACAATGAATTAGTTCAAAAGAAAATAAATCAACTTAGTACAAAATAAAATATATTGCCTTACTTTAAATATACATTAGCTTAGTCCAGCCAATTGCCTAGTGCCATGTGGAATCCACTATCCCCATGGCTTCTTTTCTCTCGCTATATGTGGTGGTCCCAATTTACCCATTCCCCTCAACTTTCTCTAAATATACATACAAAAATACACATTTTAAACAATTTTCATTTTTAACCAATGCATTGGAGGACACTTTGCTAAATATATCCACATTTTACCAATTATACCTAGCATTGGAGATGGTCTCAATGTTCTTAGTTTTCTGTCTCTACCTTCTCCTATTTTCTGGGAACCTTTTGCAATATGGAGAACGATGAAGCCCTACACTCCCTCCTCTCACAGGAGGCACATATGACGTGTGAAGAACCGATAATCAAGCTTGGCAGGGAGTCGGGGAAAAGGGATGAGGCGGCTGACAAGTCTCTTGTTGGTAGGTTCGTTAGTGACCACCCATGTTCAGTCTCGTCGGTGAAGAACAAAGTGCAACGTGTTTGAAGGTTGGAATGCGACGTTAGGGCGAGGGGACTAGCGACGAACATGTTCCTATTTACTTTCTTTGACGAGTCAGATAAATAGAGGGCGGAGACGGAGAGCCCTTGGCATATCATGCAATCCCACTTGGTGCTAAGAGGATGGGCGGACTATCGGAGCCTTGAGAAGGTCACGATCGATGCTACAATGGCGTGGGTTAGGGTCCACGGCCTGCCAATAATGGAGCTGAAGTGTAAAGAGAATATTGACCACATAGCTGGCCTGTTCACGTATTTCGATGAGATTGATCCGAATGTGGATGGGGAGGACGGCTGGAAGGACTTCATAATAGTAAAAATGGCTATATATATTGATAAGCTGTTGCCAACTAGTTTCCTCTTCCCTAGAGAAGGTGAGACCCCAGATAGAATCTACTTTGTGTATGAGAACATCCCAAATTTCTGCTACAATTGCGGGATCATGGGGCATACTATCTCATACTGTGAGCGCCGGGGAAAATACGGCGAGATAGGCTACGTCGGTAAACATAAGTATGGCAGCTGGATGAGGATTGAGACAGCTAGGAGAGGCGGGGGAGCTATGAGGGGCAAAGGGACTAAGGGTACAAACCAACCCGGTCTGACTAGAAGTACGCCGACGAGATGGCCGACGAAGGGATCATCATCTTCAGGTAACCAAGGGTATGCATAGAACCCAAAACCCCCTCTCTTGCAAAACGTGTCACAATAGAACCCCTTCCCTAGGACAACTCAGCTTGAGTGTGACAGGTCCATGGACATATAGTCACATCTCATTGTGCAGCCTGAGTTTCAAATGGCCAACACAAGGGGTAACTCTAGCTGCCCACCGGCCACTTTCAATGACAACTTCTTATATCTCAGCCCACTATCAATGCATGAGCCCAATAACGTCCACATCATTCAAAGTGTGGCCCTTTACTATTCTAATTTGGACCCAGGGGAGATCATCACCTTGCCTATTATGTGCCTGATCCACCACCTGAGAAGCCTAAATATTGATCAGATCTCTGAAGCCCTGGACCAGGCTATGAACCAAAAAGTTGTCCTGGGTGGTACCTCCCATCAGAGTTTCCCGTCTCCGACAAACCAGCTGTTGGAGTATGCCCATTCCTCTCTGGATTCTCCTTTGCCTAGCCCTATCCCAGATAAGGACTGCTGGTAGAACCTATGTCTCAAGAGGAAAGCTCAAGCACAACAAGACTTCAGGGACCTTGAAGAAGCTCCGGGGAAAAGGTCTGAACCGAGGTCAGACCATTTAAAAATGCTGGTGGCTGAATTTTTGGCAGGGGATAACAGTAAGAGCACAACAAAGAGGAAGATGAAGACCATGTGAAAAAAGTAGGAGGGAAGCTCCGCTGTCTCGGCCAAGGTGGTAGTCCCGATGCCACCAAGTGAACCATGATCTTAAGCTGGAACTGTAGAGGTTTAGGGCAACCCTCTACAGTTCTATACCTGCAAGAGCTTCTTGTTAGAATTTGTCCCAAAATCATGTTCCTCATGGAGACGAAACAATTCACTAACTATATGGAAGGCTTAAGATATAGGATGAAAAATAACAAACAGTTTCTACGTTGATCCTGAAGGACTATCGGGGGGTTTGGCTATCTGGTAGCTCTCTGATGTTAACCTGACGGTGCTTCGCTCAACAAAATTTTCTATTGATGTAAGGTTGTAGATGGATGGTGGGGTTTACATTACGTGTGTTTATGGAGCACCGGATTACAGGGACAGAGATGCTGTTTGGTAGGAGATCTTGTCGTTCGACAGGGATGAAGCTGATCCATGGTTCCTCATAGGTGATTTTAATGCAATCCGCAATCCAGAAGAAAAGGAAGGTATGAGAATCCCTAATATGAGGTCTATAAGGGTGTTCAACGACTTTATAGCAAAGGCTAGATTGATGGACGTCGATTACATTGGCTGTAAGTACACCTGGAGCAACAATCAATTGGGGAGTGCTGAAGTGAAACAAAGACTAGACAGGGCCCTCTGTAACATTGGCTGGTCAAACCTGTACCCAACTAGTTAGGTTGAACACAAACACGAACCAAATCAAATCATAACCCCATCTACATGACCATCGAGAATCACGAGGGTAGAAAGGGCCAGAGACGTTTTTACTATGAGAAAGGATGGAAAGAAGTGGAGGGGTATGCTGCTGACTGCGTAAATCAACATTGGAGAAGGGGTATGAGCTCAAACGACAACCTTAAGGAGCTAAGCAGAGGTTTTACTATATGGAAAAGGAAAACGATAGGTGTAAAAAAGGACAAGATCTGTCAAATCCTTGGGCAACTACAGACGATGGAAACCTTGCCAAGCACAAATAATAGCGAGGAAGAGAGGAAACTAAGGGACGCTGATGAACGTAGTAAACAAGTTTATCAAATAACTAATCAACAGAAGTAGACTAGATCGAATCTCTTGAGGTTTCTTCTAATCGACTACTCAAAGAAGCTGGCAATTTACTCAGGTTTAAACACGTTGTGTGTGGTGTGAGTTCCACGACTTCTAAACTATGATTGCAAAGAAATTGAAATGAAAATAAAAGACATATTAATTGGGTTTTGATTAACGAGATGACAGACAAGCTTAGATTCGAATCCCCCCTAAGATCACCAGAGCATTGGTGATCATAAGACCAACGGTTTTCAATCCTAATCCAGTTAGTTCTTAGACACCGCCATAACTCCTTACCCTTAGCTCTAAGTTCCGCGAACGTTCCTCTATCGGATCTAATTACCAAGATTAATTAACCGTCCATGCATTCACTTCTGCAACGGAGAACTAACTGGTGAAATTACTTGTGATTAATGAGTTACTCTTGAAGCAGATTAACCCTAACTGGTTCCTACAAGAGGCACACTCCACTGAATAGGTTAATTGATTGATTTGATGTTCTAAAATAAGGCGGACGTTCGCCACTATCCTTAGCTTAACACGAATCTAATCTAGGTGATCAAGCTAAACAAGAAACACAGACAATGAAGAACAAATCAAACATGCAAGAGAAACTGTCTGAATCTGAATCTAATTACCGCCGATCCGTGACCGCTTTAAAGCCCCGAGTCACTTAGGGTTCATCTAAGCTAAGCTCTATGAGTTTAGCTACTCATGAGTATCACAAAAGAATAAAAAACAACAAAGGAGTTCATCATACAGAGGAAGAACAAATTAGGACTAAAAACCTAATTCTGACGACTCTGGAGAAGTTCCGATCTCTGGCAATCTTCACTCCTAGCTTCGAGTACTCGGATGGGGAAGATGGCGGCAATAACTCCACGGGAAACTCTGAACTCTCTCTCAAACTCTCAAGTCTGGAAGTTTAATTCCTAGAATAAGTGTATCGAATAATTGATGAATTCGAATGAATGACAGTCGGCTGCTTAAATAGAGGTTCTCAAAATTCTCCAAAGCTGAATCGGAAAGAGGAGACTTCTTGGCGAGAACATTGAAAGTTCTCGCCGAGACCTTTAGTGCAAATTCACTCTATTTCTTTGACGAGATTCTTCCATGTAAACCTTTAATAGTTTTTGGCGAGAACTTTGGAAGTTTTAGCCATAGAACTTCAGTGTAATTGCCTGCTGGATCTTCAACGGGATTTCTTCATGTCTTCTTCATAAGTTTTGGCGAGAACATTGAAGTTCTCGCCAAGAACTTCAGTGTAAACTTCCTGCTGGTTGTCGTTGAGAATTCTTCTTGGTTCCTTCAATAGTTTTTGGCGAGAACTTGTGAGTTCTCGCCGAGAACTTCTTCATAGATAATGCTGGCAGCCTCGACAAGAATTTCCTTTGACTTTCTTAAGGTATTTTAGGCGAGAACATTGATTCTTTGCCGAGAATATTAGTGCTGGGCAGTCCTTTGTACTTTCTTTGACTGGATCGGTTTTGGGGCATTCCTCAAGGCTCCATTGCTTCTCGAACACGTCCAAGGCTACGCATTTGATGGCAAAAACTTGTGCATTCACAGAGGCACTAGAAAACACATCAAATAGACACATAACGGTCCAAAGTAACCAAAATGGTAGGAAATAGTGCAAATGAGTGAAAACACCCTAAACTACCCCAAAAACCGTGTCTCAAGCAAGGAAATGTCACTTAAATGAGGCTAATAATCACTGATGAGAACCGTCGTTGTGATGAGCTGGTTCTATCAAATAACTATCAAGCTCAAGAGCTAGGATAGATCGTATTCCACGGGCCTTCAATTGATTGGCTACTTCAGAACTAACAAATTACTCAAGGAAAACACGTTGTGCGTGGTGTGAGTTCCACGACTTCTAATTCTAAGGAATGCAGGAAAATTAAAACAAATTAAGCTAAAGCAGATTGAGAATTAGGGTTTGGAAACAAGAATGGCAGACGAACTTAGACTTTGAATCCCCCTTCGTTCCCCAGAGCATTGGCAATCAACATATCAGCGGATTTCGATTCTTATTCAATCAATTAATAAAACACCACCATAACCCCTTACCCTTAGGTTTAAGACCGACGAACGTTCGCTCTATCCGTTCTAACTACCAAGATTAACTAGCCGCCCGGGTACGGTCGCCTCTCGCAATGACTTAGCTAACTGGCGTAATTACTAGTGATTAATGAGTTACTCTTGCAGTGGATTAACCCTAACCGGTTCCTACGAAAGGCACACTCCAATTATAAGGTTAATTGTTCAATTCGATGTTCTAAAGTAAGGCGAGCGTTCACTTCTATCCTTAGCTTAACAAGAATCTAATCTAGGTGATCAATCCAGACAAAAAACATGAACAATGAAGAACGAATCAAACATGAAAAAGAACTGATTGAATTTCGAATCTAATCACCGCCGATCCGTGACCGCTTTAAAGCCCTGGGTCACTTAGGGTTCATCTAGTCTAAGCTCTGACGAGTTTAGCTACTCATGATCATTACAAAAGAAACAAAGACAAAGAAAGAGTTCATCATTCAAAGGAAGAACAGAAAAGGATCTGAAAAACCTAATTCGGACGACTCTGACAGACTCCGATCTTCGGTAAGTTACACTCCTAGCTCCGGTTCTCCGAGATGGAAGGGATGGCATCACGATCTCTATCCGGCTCTTCGAACTCCAATTCTTCGCTCCAGAACTTCAGAGAAATCTGATCTCGAAAAGTTGTGTTTTTTGAATTATGAATTGTATCTCCTATATTGGCCGCCGGGTTAAGTATAAATACTTAACCCTAGTTGGGCCGGGCTGAGATGGTATTTTCGCCGAAACCATAGGGGTAGTTTCGGCAAAAACTCTTGTGTGAATGGACGTCTGCCGACTGATCCTTCTGTTCATCCTCTTCGGTCCGAAAACTCAAAGTTTTCGGCGAAAACTTTTTTCACTTGACATCAGCCGGTTTGCACTAATGTTTTCGCCGAAAACATATACTTAGTTTTAGCGAAATCTCCTTTGTCTTGGCACCAGTCTGAATGCACTAATATTTTCGCCGAAATCCATAGGACATTTTCGGCGAAAGTGTCTTTGTAATCGGGCAGGATTTTGGTTGTACTTTGATTGGTTCCTTTGATCGATTCCGGTTCAGTTCCTCGATGTTCCTATGCCTTAGACACGTCCATGGCTACTTTATTTGACGGCAAAAACCTGTGCTTATGTAAAAACACTAGAAAACCATCAAATAGACCCGAAAAGGGCCAAGGTAACACAAATGGCACGAGATAGGCCAATTGATTGAATATTCGTCATTCTACCCTTAAAACCATGTCTTAAGCAAAGAAATGTCGCTTAAATGAGACTGATAATCACGTCAAATCGAGTGTCATCAAATACCCCACACTTAAGCTTTTGCTTGTCCTCAAGCAAACTGAATAGAAACGCTCATGCTCATAAATGATAAGATAGATTAAATTAGAGCTCAATCAAACACAATGAATTATTAGACAGATCGATCCTAGAACAAGAAACCTAACATGCATACAGATCAACCAAATTACCTGGTCTCACTAATAAACTGCACACGACAAGTAATTAGCAACCAATTATGCACGAATTTGATCTGACCGACCAGACTCCTCACACAGAATATATATAGTACAATGGGAACTCTCACTCTCTGTGTTTAAGGACGTGTTTCTGCTCTCGATCATTTTCTGTTACCGAATTCTGTCATAGGTTTGTATTTCGACCACATCTCCACCACTGTGACAACACGAGTATCTAGTCAAGAAGGACTTCCCTGCTAGGACCGTAATGAAATCTACACTACTCGGGTTTATAATGAGATGGATGATGGGAATGAATGATGATGGCTTGGTGCGGTGTAGCTTTCGACTAACTTCCCTCGAATCTAATCTATGGCTTCCTACCGTCTAACCAAACACTGGTGGAATGATGAACGCTCGTCCTATGATACCCTCAAGCAACCTAGCACTTATTCTTTTTCTTTTGCATACATTTTTCTTTTCAACTTTTCTTACGACTTCGTTCTTCCATTTGTAGGGAGAAGAACGTTTTATTTGAACTAAACTTTGAACTTTTTCTGATTTTTCTTCTTTTTTTTTTTTTTTTTCGAAAATTTTCTTTTTTTCTTTCTTTTTGTACATTTTTTTCTTTTGTGCCGATTTCTTTTAGTTGCTAGAGGGGTTTACACGTCTGGACATCATAGCTAAGACCACCTGTTTAATGGCTATAGGCAGGTTACCACAAACCGACTTCCGGTAGGTCAATCTAGAACTACAACCACAGGGGATCAACGGGGAATGAAAGAAATGGGAAATGGCTGTAATGTATTATCGAACCGAAAGAACAGGCCAAGCTCAAGGGTCTAAACCTAGTGGATTTTATCGTTAAGGTAGGCTATCTGGCTTAGTAGCTGAATCTAGGTGCACCTATCCTTCTAGAACTCGTGTCATCGTGTGGTCTCGAGTAGGTCTCATGCAAATTCTAACTCATTCAAGTAAACAGAAAACCACTCAGAAAGAATTTAAATTGCAAGTTACGTGCAATGGATCAAAAGCTCACAGTTGGTTTGCTAGTCGGATTCGGTCATTTTCATGCAATCAAGGCTACAAACTACAAGTGTGATTTTAAAATTCTGTTCTGACCAGGCAATTTAGCATCAAAGCATACAGGTTGGTTCTCAAGTTCTAGGTTAAGCAGTCTAAGCATCATTATGAAAGGTCGAACAACAACTTAACATCAAAAATCAAGAACTGAGCCATTCTAATGCTAGAGAGACTGGAATGGAATCACGAGGCACACAAAACACAATCAAGGGCAATAAAGTTCATGCAAGGTTCTCTAGCATCCTACCCCACACTTAAATTGGACTGTGTCCTCACAGGACTAATTCTAGAGTTCAGAGTGGAATGGAAGAACCTGGACCGAGATGATTGGCGTAGTGGATGAGCACGGATCCTCGGAGCGGAGGTAATCTACCCAAGTGAAGCAAAGGGAACCTCCCAACTGCCTACAAAACAAAAACAAATAAAACATAAAAAGGAAACCGGGACAAGTGCCCCGGATCCACACAAAAAAAAGTTGGACCGAAGTCTGAAAAGAATAAATAAAAAGAAAGGATAAGGAAAAGGACACCACCTGATCATCACTGGTCAGAGGTGTCAGGGTGGGGGAAGTGGAAGTAATCGCCGAGCTGTCGCTGCCACTCCAGCTGTCGCTCATATCGCCGGTCGGCTCGGCGAATGTGTTGTTGCATAATAGTCCACCTAGCCTCTTGAGTGGCGTTGGCGGTGATGCGCCACTCCTGCAGTCGCTCGGACAGCTCACCAATGTCCGCGGGATGCGGTCGAGGCTGAGGCTGCTGTGCCTGGTATGGATCTGGAATGTATGGCAGCGACTGGTGGATGTACCCTGCCTCATGGTGTGGCGAGGGTATGTAATCTTGAAACTCGGGCGGCGGCTGCGGCTGCTGCTCCTCAGCATCATCGTCGTCCTCCGACTCGACCGCAGGTTGGAGTGGAGGATCTGCTGCTACATGGGAACTGAGGTCGAGTTCTAAGTCGTACTCGACCGCCAAGTCTCCTCCAACGGTCCGAACTGGATGTCGTGGAATGTGAGGACCATATTCATGGCCGATGCCGAAGGAGAGGATGAGCTGACCTATGAAGTTGCCTCCCAAGAGTTTGCGTGGTAGCTTCTTTCTCTTGGTCCTCTGACTGAAGATGTGAGCTAGCACCCAGCCGGGGTGGAGAGGGTAGCTCTCTCGGATGGCTCGGTGAAGCACGAGCTCCTCCTTAAGGATATGGTGGCGATCCTTGTCTCTGACATATAAAAGTGACCTCCGCCAAACCATATGAATAAACTTATAGAGCGGGTGAGAGAGGGACTTAACTGAGTTGTTCTTCCTGAGGCGATCGCCAGGCACGCCTGTCATGTGGCTCCAGAGGGCGTGCAATGCCTCGTCGTCATCATCCTCACCCCAACCGAGGTGGTGATCGTGATAGTGCTCGTAGGGGATGCCCAGATGAGCGGCAAACTCATCGTAAGTGAGCTGCCTGTACACCCCACCAAGAAAGAAAGTGATCACCTTCTGGCCCCGTCTCTGCTTATGCTCGTCCAAGTCAAATGTCGCCCAGAACTCCTAGAGAGCAATGTCTGGGAACTCGGCGACTATGGTGGTCAGCTCTAGGAGACCGGCCGGTGCTAAGGCGTCATGCATGTTCCGGTAGGAATCCTCGTCATGCTCCTGGAGCGACTCCATGGATAAAGGACGCACGTCAGCTCCCCGGATGTGCGCGATCTTCTGGAAGTTCTCAAAGTAGAAGTCCGGAAGACGGGCGATGGTGGGATGGTATCCAGCATGGCGAGGGAGTGCAGGTGGGGGACCCAGAATGGCAGGTGTGACGAGAGCGGCAGCTCCTGAGCTCGAGGCGCCATCAAGGCGTGCCTTAGTCCTGCGCTCAAAAGTGTTCCTAAAACCAGAATGAAACCAGATTAGTCAACTAAGATCCTACCCCACACTTAGTAGAAAAACTCAATTTCACAAGGAAACGAGGGAAACTAAGTGGGGTAAGTAAAGCGGAGTAACCGGTAATCATAGACAATAGAGCACATGTCTTAAGAACAGCTATAATCAGGGAAGCGCAATCAGAGTTCAAAAATTCAAACCGACATTTTTAGAAAGTCAACATTAAGTCATATTGAACCCTAATCATGGCAAGACTATCACAACTTGGAAATTGACGGCATCATACGATTTCGAAATGGCGGCACGATAATATGAACAAGAATAAACACTGATGACAGCCAAACGATCAATAACACGTCAACGGCAAACCGGTATATCTCACAAGTCAACAAAACAACGAATCAATCGTATGCATAGCAACACATGACCAAATGATGTGGAAATTAAGCACGGAACTCCCTAAGCATCCTAGAACAGTTCTATAAGTTCAGTCAGTCCTAGTTCACACGAAACAGTCGGCACGCAAAACGAGGTAAACCGAAAAGTCAACCGAAAGTCAACCCTGACGAAATTCAGCAATCCATATGTCAAAAGATTCGTATTGAAAAGTTATGCACGTTACCTTGAAGCCATGGAAGCAAAAACTGAACGGGTTGGGAGGAATCGGTGAAAAACGTTGAAAACTAGGTTTTCGGTGAACTGGAGCTGCAAAGCTCCGATTTGGTTGTTCTAGGGCTTGGTGGGATCGGAATGAGGAGGGGGAGTGAGCGGCGGCGGTCGGCGACGGCGGGTGGCGTGTTTTAGTGGAGGGTCGGCGGCGATTTTAAACAGATAAGGGGGGTTTCGGTGATATGAGCGAAAGTGAGATAAGGTGAGAGAGGAGTTGGTCCAATTTTAAAGGATAATTAGGCGAAATTTCAAATCAGTTTCGGCGAAAATAGGGCAGTGGTTTCGCCGAAACTACAGGTTAACAAGAATTGGCTGATTTGAACTGGCGGTTTCGCCGAAAATTTAAGCTTGGTTTCACCGAAAATCTTGGTTGAAGTGGTTTCGCCGAAATCATAAAGTTTTTGAACCGAAAAAGAGAAACAGGAGAAACAGGTTCAAAGTTTGAAAATCGGTTTCGCCGAAAACACTGGTAGTTTCGCCGAAAGTTTTGAACTGTTCGGGTTTAAAATATTTTTGCAAATCAGGCCAACTTCAGAAAATCACCGTTAAATCTAGAAAAATCGGAACGACCTCAATCAACTTGCTACTGACTCTATGACACACAGACTACACACGAAAAATAATAACTTAAACAAACTGACACTTTTGGCTCTCCCGAACCGACTCTAAAATACCAAGGTTGAAACAAAACAAAACTGACTCCAGCCGTGGGTTGCCTCCCACGAAGCGCTCTTTTATTAACGTCCTTGAGCTGGACGATACCTGGACGGTATTAGGAGACATCCCAACTAAGATTCTCCTTCACGCTCGCGTCGGAGTTCATGAAGTATAGCTTCGGGACTTCTCCGGTAAACGTGAATTTCTTCCCGTTTGCATGCAAAAGCTTGGTACGTCCGTCGGGAAGATGATCAACGAACTTGAATGGTCCGAACAGCTCTCTAGAGAGATCATCCTTCTTGAGTATGACGATGGAAGGAATGAGGACTGTCAACTTCTTCTTAACTTCAGTCTTCGGCTTGGTATCACCAGGATCGGTGATCGTTAGTACTTCCTTAGGAGACGCTTTCGGCTTCTCCCTCCATACTTGTTCCGGCGCCGGTTTCTCGGAACGAATTGGTGGTGCAGCTGGCTTGGTGGAAGACGGCGGAATTTTTGGTCTCCAGACCATTTGAGCTTGCTTCTCCTTGTGATTCTTCCTCCTCGATCTACCAGATTCCTTGCGTGGCGGTTTCGAAGAGGCTTGCAGTTCCTTCTTCTTTTGTGGCTTCTGAACCGAGGCTTCTGGCTTCTTCCTTATAACCTACTTAATACCTGCAGCAACAACTGATCTAGAGACACTGGAAGAAGTATTAGTAACGGAGTTGACCGGAGTCAACTCCACAGTTTCAACAGCAAGGCAGTGAGATTCTTCATTCCTAAAGTCATGTTTCATGTCATCTTTAAGACGGAACGTTTTTGTTTCTTTACCAATTCTTAAAGTCAAAGAACCATTAGGAACATTAATATTCATTCCAGTAGTAGCCATGAACGGTCGACCTATAAGAATGGTTGAATCTTCTGTACCGGTATCCATAATCACATAATCAGCTAGAAATGTGAACGGACCACATTTTGTAACAACATCTTTGATTTCTCCCTTAGGGGTTTTAAGCGATCTATCAGCAAAGACAAGTTGCATACTAGGTGGTTCAAGTTCTCCTAGGTTTAATTTTTTAAACAAGCTCACAGGCATGACATTAACAGATGCTCCTAGGTCAACTAAGCAACGTTCAATTTCAACATCATTGATGACCAAGGGTAAAGTAAAAGAACCAGGATCAGATAACTTAGCTGGATATGGAGAAACGGGTTTCTTAGCACGAATGTCAAGGTATCCTTCCTTGTTCCCCTTCATGCCAGTCTCGATCCTTGCGTTTGGCAGCAATGCTCTAGGAAAAGGAGGCTTCACGACGTATGGTGCAAGAGGAGGATCATCCTTAGGCGCTGGTTCCCGCTCCTCTTCTTCTTCTTCTTCCGGCGTTTCAGCGATCCTATGTAAAATAGAAAAAGCATCAGCAATTAAGTTTGGAAGTTTTCGAGCAGTTACCATTTTAGCCTGTTCTTTTCTCGGGTTTGGCTCTGTCTGGCTTGGAAGCTGGCCAAATGGTCGACCAGATGCTAGCATGCTCGAGATGTTGTTCACGACTTGCTCAATCCGTTGTCCAGATGCTATTTGTTCTTGATTGAGAAGAGCTTGAGCCTTGAACTGACTATCGTGATCATCGAGTCTGGTGATAATCTGGTTGAGTTTCTTATCCAGGTCACTGACATTGTTCTCTCTTTGCTGCTGCTGTCCTGGATAGGTATTATTGAAGTATTGGTTCTGGCGATTGCCAGGAGCAGTTCCATAGTTACCCGGATTGCGATGCGGCGGCTGGTAGACACCTGCCGGCGGATGATTAGGCTTCTGATCCTGAGCTGGAACAGCCGGGCGGTTGTTCTGGTTCTGGTTATGATTGGCGCCAGCATTGTAGGGAGGTCTGTCTTGATAGGTCCCTTGCTGTCTGAAGTTACGGTAACCAGCATAACCGTTTTGATTATTAATGAAGCCTTGTTGAATGAAATTTACCTCTTCGGCCGACCAGATTTCTGCTTTACCAAAATTCTGACAACGGCCTCCGTTATGTGCGCAAGCTCTACACCATTCGCAATCGGCAACATAGACAGAAGCTGCGGTGGCTTGATTGGTGTGGTAGACTTCTTCAAATGCTTCTCTACCTCTGCCTTGATAGCTGCTTCGAAATCTAGCTTGCTCCTGACCCTTCATATTGTCGCTCCCAGTTCCTTGACTTGGAGGCACAGTTTGCGAAGTGCAGAAGAGCAGCTTCAGGGGTGAGTGTAGTGCAATCCCCTTCAGCTAGAAAATTGACCCATTTGGCAGATTCTTCTCTAAGTCCTCGAGAGAAGATTTCAGCTAACTGCCTCTGCTCGAATCCATGATGAGGGCAGGTGTAGAGAAGTTCTTGGAAACGATTCGAAGTATCATATAAACTTTCTCCTTCTTTCTGGGAGAATCTGGCGATGCTGTCCTTGATGGCGGTTATTCTGGCCGGAGGGAAGTATTCTTCAACAAAGTCCTGAGCCAGAGTATCCCAGTTAGTGTAGTAGCCAGGTGGTTTGCCAGTAAGCCACCTCTTAGCAGCTCCTTTCAAAGAGAACGGGAAAGCTCTCAGACAAAGAGTGTTTTTGTCGAGGTTTCCGTTTTTAAAAGTACTGCAGAGATCAAGGAAGTCTGCAAGATGAATGCACAGATTGTCTAGGGGCCTGCCTTCAAACTGTATAATCCCTAGAGATCTGGTCAAGAATGGAATTTTGATCTCATAGTCAGGATCTCCTTCAATGCGCGGAACGGCAATGGCAGATCGAACGCTAGTCGCGCTCGGCTTGTTATAGTCTGCTAGACTCTTCTATGCAGGTGGGGGTGGCGGCGGTTGATCGCCATTTGGTGGTAATCTATCGGTCATGGTGGGAGATGGAGGCGGTGAAAGTGACTCGGTGTATGGAGGCGGATGAAGAGTGTGGTGAAGACGGAGATGAGGAACTCTCCTTCGGTTCCTCGATCTTGATCAGAGTGATGAATGGATTGGATCTGCCTTCCTTCAGAATCTGTGATCATAGAGGTGTAGCAGAACTGCCTGGATTCCCTGCAATCTTAGCCTGTTCGGTCTGAGAGCGAGTCCAAGGACGGTGAGGCATACACCTGTAAACCTACAGATAACAAAGACAAACAAAACAGTGTAAATCGAAGTGGATGGAAAAATGAAAGATGGAAAATAGAAGAATAAATTGCTAGATCTTCTTTCAACAATCAAAAGAAGTCCCCGGCAACGGCGCCAATTTGATGAGAACCGTCGTTGTGATGAGCTGGTTCTATCAAATAATTATCAAGCTCAAGAGCTAGGATAGATCGTATTCCACGGGCCTTCAATTGATTGGCTACTTCAAAACTAACAAATTACTCAAGGAAAACACGTTGTGCGTGGTGTGAGTTCCACGACTTCTAATTCTAAGGAATGCAGGAAAATTAAAACAAATTAAGCTAAAGCAGATTGAGAATTAGGGTTTGGAAACAAGAATGGCAGACGAACTTAGACTTTGAATCCCCCTTCGTTCCCCAGAGCATTGGCAATCAACAGATCAGCGGATTTCGATTCTTATTCAATCAATTACTAAAACACCACCATAACCCCTTACCCTTAGGTTTAAGACCGGCGAACGTTCGCTCTATCCGTTCTAACTACCAAGATTAACTAGCCGCCCGGGTACGGTCGCCTCTCGCAACGACTTAGCTAACTAGCGTAATTACTAGTGATTAATGAGTTACTCTTGACGAAAGGCACACTCCAATTATAAGGTTAATTGTTCAATTCGATGTTCTAAAGTAAGGCGAGCGTTCGCTTCTATCCTTAGCTTAACAAGAATCTAATCTAGGTGATCAATCCAGACAAGAAACATGAACAATGAAGAACGAATCAAACATGAAAAAGAACTGATTGAATTTCGAATCTAATCACCGCCGATCTGTGACCGCTTTAAAGCCCTGGGTCACTTAGGGTTCATCTAGTCTAAGCTCTGACGAGTTTAGCTACTCATGATCATTACAAAAGAAACAAAGACAAAGAAAGAGTTCATCATTCAAAGGAAGAACAGAAAAGGATCTGAAAAACCTAATTCGGACGACTCTGACAGACTCCGATCTTCGGTAAGTTACACTCCTAGCTCCGGTTCTCCGAGATGGAAGGGATGGCGTCACGATCTCTATCCGGCTCTTCGAACTCCAACTCTTCGCTCCAGAACTTCAGAGAAATCTGATCTCGAAAAGTTGTGTTTTTCGAATTATGAATTGTATCTCCTATATTGGCTGTCGGGTTAAGTATAAATACTTAACCCTAGTTGGGCCGGGCTGAGATAGTATTTTCGCTGAAACCATAGGGGTAGTTTCGGCGAAAACTCTTGTGTGAATGGACGTCTGCCGACTGATCCTTCTGTTCATCCTTTTGGTCCGAAAACTCAAAGTTTTCGGCGAAAACTTTCTTCACTTGACATCAGCCGGTTTGCACTAATGTTTTCGCCGAAAACATATACTTAGTTTCGGCGAAATCTCCTTTGTCTTGGCACCAGTCTGAATGCACTAATATTTTCGCCGAAATCCATAGGACATTTTCGGCGAAAGTGTCTTTGTAATCGGGCAGGATTTTGGTTGGACTTTGATTGGTTCCTTTGATAGATTCCGGTTCAGTTCCTCGATGTTCCTATGCCTTAGACACGTCCATGACTACTTTATTTGACGGCAAAAACCTGTGCTTACGCAAAAACACTAGAAAACCATCAAATAGACCCGAAAAGGGCCAAGGTAACACAAATGGCACGAGATAGGGCAATTGATTGAATATTCTCATTCTACCCTAAAAACCATGTCTTAAGCAAAGAAATGTCGCTTAAATGAGTCTGATAATCACGTCAAATCGAGTTTCATCAATCACGTCAAATCTTGTGTCATCAAAATACCCCACACTTAAGCTTTTGCTTGTCCTCAACAAACTGAACTAGATCGATAAAGTTGAGATTCAAGCCTTCACAATGAATTACTAAACAGCTACACCTAGAACAAGTAACCTAACATGCATACACGTCAACCAAACAGCCTGGTCTCACTAATTATCTGCACAAAAACAAGGAGCAATCACCAATCATGCACAAATCCAACCTAACCAACTAGACTCCTCACACAGATAATATTTAGTACATGGGGGACTCTCGCACTCTGTGTTTAGGGACGTGCTTATGCTCTCAATCACTTTCTCGACCGAAATATGTCATAAATTTGCAATTCGACCACATCTCCATCACTGTGACAACACGAGAAACTAGTCTAGACGACTTTGCAAGGGACTGTAACGATCCTACACTACAACGGTTTATAATGAATGGATGAAGGGATGTATGATGATGATGGCTTTGGTGCGGCGTAGCAATTGACTAACTTCCCTCGAATCAAGATCTATGTGCTTGTGTACCGTCTATACCAGACACCGATTGAATATTGTTATTCTGATTTTCTTACATATTGATTCCCTTAATGTGGGGAATAGAACGTTTTGAACTATAAGAACTACTACTTCACTTTGAAATTTGACTTTATTATAACTTTTTTCTTTGAAGGTTCTGTTTTTCTATTTTTTTCTTTTAGTGCTGATTTTTTTAAGTTGGTAGAGGGGTTGACATGTTTGGACATAATAGCTAAGACCACCTGTTTAATGGCTATAGGAAATTTACCACAGACCGACTTCTGGTAGGCTTATCTCAAACTACTACCACAGGGGATAAACGGGGTAATGAAAAACGTGGGAAATGGTTGTAATGTATTAACGAACCGAAAGAAAGGGCCAATGATGTGAACCGCTGCAACCATGGGCAGACGACCCTTAAACACCACAAGCTAATGCTCCTAGCAACAAGAAGAACCTATGGAACCGGGGCGGATTAGGACTTTGACCCACTACACTACAAAAAAGTCAGTTATTAGTGACCAGATCTTAGCGACGAAAGGTTTAAGTCGTCACTAAACTACTTTTTGTGACGCAAAAATCAAGTAGTCGGAAATGTTTCGTCAAACTACTCTTTATTTATGACATTCATATGTTCGTCAGTGATTTACAAATTTATGGTCGGTAATAACAAGTTTAGGCCTCGAATATATGGCGGGAATTTTTTCCCGACCACACGAAAAGATTTGTCGCTATTAAACGTAAATTATGTGTGACCAACATAAGTTGTCATAAAAATTATTTTAATTTAATAAATTGTCACCTAAAATATTATTTTTAACAATAATAACAATCCTTTAAGTGTTTTATTCATATATTTGAGATATATGGATTTATTAGGTGGCATAATCTTCGATATCAGTATTTTCCAAACCTTGTAGGTATAAATGATCTGATCGATTAGATCACACTTCTCATTACAATGGTACAATACAACTCCTATATATTTTTTTCTGCAGACCACAACTCCTATATTAAAGCTCAACTATATAGAAAAATCCATTTATGTTTGTTTTTGGTCAGTTTTCTGTTTAAACTGAAAACCGGGTCATCAACCGAGTTTCAACACTCACCCAACTATGTGAGCCACCCACTCTCACAACCCATGGGGGTCTCATTCTCACACTCACAACATGAAATTAACCTAATTTCTAATCTCGTCTCCCTGTCTGTACTCTCCTCGACACTCTCAACATGGAAGGTAAGAAGAAGAAGCGTGGCGGTCCTCTTTGCCAAGCCTGGCTACAAGAAGGCCTACATCACCCTCAAGACTCTGTTATCATTTTCTCCTGATTTGTTCCCGCTCATGGTCGTCGAGCAGGAGAGGATGAATGAGCTAGCAGAGGTTTGACGTTGTAAAGGATGGCGGAGGTAAGAAGCACTGGCTCGACGGTAAGAGAGAGGAGAAGGACCAGAACGAGAGCTGCGGAAGCGGATACAGGGGGCGGCGCGATGATGCTATTGCGAAGAGGACTGCTAGGTAGGGTTTTAAGGTTGGTGGATTTAATTCAATTTGGAGATTGGTATCATAATTCAAATCAATGACAATATATATAAGAAAGAGGAAACAGGTAGAAAGGCAGCCATCAGTACATCTCTCTTCTAGCAGCACAACAAATTCAAGGATCCTTGTATTGTAGCTAATAATCTGTTTACTGAGGAAAGAAACTAAAACACCCATTATTTCAGCTTTCTTCTTCGTTTGACTAGCTTGGATAAAGTTGCGGTGAAGAAGGAAGGATGTGAAGAGCACCTTTCTGTGATCAAGCCAATGTAAAGAAAGGGCCATGGTCCACTGAGGAAGACGCTAAGCTTAAGTCCTACATCGACCAACATGGAACTGGCGGCAACTGGATCTCTCTCCCTCAAAAGATTGGTACTCTCTTCTTCTTCTTCTCGTCTCATCTATCTCTCTATACCTCTCTCGGAATATAATTACACTTTTCTTTAATGCTTATGACAGATATGTAGAGATGCGGAAGAGCTGCAGGCTTAGATGGCTTAATTATATGCGTCCAAACCATAAGCACGGCGGCTTCTCGGAGCAAGAAGATCACATCATTTGGCTTAATAAAGCTGCATAAAACTTTGGTGCTCTATCTTTTTTCTTCTCTTCAGTACTTGTTCAACATGAATGCCCAGGTTTCTGATCTTGCTGGTAGCTGGTGTTGGCTAACTCACTAGTGTCATGTGTTGTACCTAGATTTTTGAAGTGGCCGATTGTAGACTTGGCATTTGGTATTAATTTCCTATTGAAAAGGCTGGTGAGCTTTCCTTGCAATCTTACTTTCTCTCTACAATTAGTTTAATTATATTAATTACCAAAGGTTAATCATGGATAGTGGTGCTGTTGTTTGGGGGGGTGGATTTTGTACTACTCTAACCTTGTGCTTAAGTTTCTTCTCTAGCCTTGTGCGGGAAGTTGATAGTGTGTAATCTGCTCAGTCGCAGAGCTACTGATCTGTTTGTGGGTCGATGTTTTCAGACTTGTGTCTATTCAAAATTGACATTGTCTTGTGTTCTTAGATCTGGAGATTAGTCATTAAATGTTGTTAGCTCAGAGTATGACAGTCTTGTAGTTGTTTAAGATTGACTGTACACCAACATTTATGATTGTTGTGATAAATAAACATTCATCTACTAAGTTCTTGATTACCCTCGTGAATCAGCATATGGCTTCTATTTAGTTCCATGTGAATGCAAGTGATTTACTATCCATCTATGCTTCAACGAGTTATATGACATTGACAAAAAGTGTGAAGATCCGGAACAAGGTTAGTGTTCTCCCATTCAAGTTTCTAAAGATGCCTGTTTACTTGTGAAGTGTGGTATATTGATTTTCTTCTGCTTGTTTTATTTTCTCAATGTCTCAAGGATATTACTGTGTTTTAAAATAGAAATTGAATTGGTATGAAAGTTACAAGTCTTTATTAGCTAATTAGTTGAATTAGTAATAATCACTTCATTTCAGTGATTGCAAAGAACTTTAAGACTACAAAACTATAGGGATATGCATGATTTTGTTTTGTCTGGTGTACATCATACATTATTACCCTGCTGCAAGAAGCAGCAATAGCAGGGGTCTGCGCATCTTGTTCAGTTCTATGCTCATTTGAAATCTGTCATTTCATTCTAAGTTCTTAACCACAATGACAGTGGGTACTGCTGCGTGGATCTATAGTCGTTCATTCTAAGTTCTTAACCACAATACTTGTTTTTCTTTCATCTCCTAGTCTCTTTGATTTTGCTATTTGATACCTTCTTTGTACTTCCTATCAAACCGATAAAGGAGACCATAAACATGCCAACAAACATGAATTTTAAGGTCATTCTGCAGGAAAAATAAACCATGTGGTTTTAGGAGAACTGACGAAGAAGACCAAATCTCTATCTCTGTTAGTTGAAAGTAAGGATCGTTTCTAATTATGTAATAGAGAATGAAATTGTGTATTTAGATAGGCTATTGACTTCAAATGTATGACAATCAATTGGCGTGCATGTATATGGAACTAGATTAAATTAATATAAGTTTTATATCAATTATTCTATAATTAATTAGAATACAATCTTGTGACTAGATTGTATAAAATCTATAATCAGTGGCATTTAGTCTTGTGATTATTAGTGGTTTATCAATAGAAATCCCATGATTATTGATCCTTTTTATTGTAGTGTAATAAAATATGCATCCACAACCATTCTTGACTCATCGAAAATAATTATTAGCGACGAATATAATTGACGTATTGAAATTTGTCACTAAAGTACTAATTACGATGACTTTTTATTAATTTGGTCAAGTATTTTTCGATGACCTTAAAAGATATATCGACAAATCATGTTCGTCATAAATAACTATTAGCGACGGTTGGTCACAAATATATTATTTGTGGGGGAGGTATTTGCGACGACGTCCGACGACCACAGATGGTCACAAATAAATATTTGTGACGAATTTAGCTATTAGTGATGAATTTGCTTTGTCACAAATAACTGATTTTTTTATAGTGCTAGCTATAAGGTGAGCTAGGAACCAGAAGTATCAAGTCGAGGGCGCCACGCCAAGAGATGAGTGCTCTTGATGATAAGCCAAACCTTTAGTAATGCATTAAGCAAATACTCGAGGGATTTAGAAAAAAGTTCTGAAAGGGGTTTATTGATTCATAAAAGTTGTAAGTACAAGGGGTGGTCGTCGGCCTTATTATATAGGGAGGGAACAAGCTCTCCTTCCTATTAGCTACTTCCTAAACTAGGATTAAAATAATCTAAATACTAATTAGGACATTTAAAATGCCTTATCAATCCATCCTAAAAAGGAAAAACTAGAAAGGAAACATTAAATAAGGTAATAGTGTCTTGGAATGCAAGAAAAAGCCTAAATAGGCAAAACCGATGATCCGGGCAAAAACCCTAAATTCGGGCAACATCCGTGGCGGTCGAGCAAGTCTTGGGCTGGCTGGGCAGGGATTCTAACTCGGATTAGGCCTCCTTCTCGTGTCCTAGTCCTAGAAGGACTTAGGCCCGAGGTTTCTGGACGTGGCAACAAGTATTCCTGGCCCGGGTGGTAGTTCTTGGCTCGGTAGGATTGCATGTATGGACCCGGATCATGTATGAGTACTTCCCTAAGTGGCTCCTCCTTCATTTCTCCTCCAAATGTAACGCCGTTTGTTGAGTGTGTTCCTGTGGTTTCAAGTTATCCAGGACAACTGGAATTTCCCAGAAGGACCGAGTCATTTGGTGGCTTTGGCTCAAAGTGCTTCTCTATGGCGCTCGACGCCGGGCCCGACGCTCAGGGCTGGCTCAGGACTCGGCCTTCTCAATTTCTGGCCAGGCCTTTTTGCATTCTGCTTCAGCCAAGTCTTCAGGAATGTCCTCAGAGGGTCTTCAAGGGCTGGGGTTGGTCCAGGGCTCGTGGCAATTGGCCTAGGGCCTAGTGCTTGCATTTGGTCTAGTTCGGGGCTCGTACCGGGGCCTGTCTTCAAGCACTAGTCTTTTCTGGCCAGGTGCTCTTGGGTCCTTCGTTTCCTATACTCTAGGAATGCCTCTAGGGGATCCCAGGAGTGGTCATTACCCCCAGGGCTCGTGAGGATCGGTCCAGGGCCTATTATGGCCCTTAGGCACGGCCCTCGGTCCAGCTCAAGGCTCGGATCAGGTGCCTTGACCGACATCCATGCTAAGGGTGGCCTGACGGACATCCTAGCTTGTTTGGCTGTTGGTGGGGGCCTAAGACTGTATTTAGTCACGTACCTTGGCTTCAAGCAATGTTTGAGAGCTTTCATTGGCCTTACATGCTTCTTGTAAGGCCCTAGGGTTCTTCTTTTGATTGGGGACCCTGGTGGGGTGTAGGAATACCTATTGGCATTGGGGCAGCTGTGGAGGATCACATCATCCCCCTCTTCTTGCCTTGGATTCGTCCCCGAATCCATTGTGATCTCTCATTGTGCACTCAACAATCCTCTCCAAACTTCAGTGACTTGTGTGGCCATGTGAGGGGGAGACTCAGCCTCATCTCCTGGTCCTGGAGTGTCATTAGAATCGGTGAAAGACCAAGGTTCTGGTCCTTGAAGCTTGGGCTGTCGGTGTCCATGTTCTCTTCCTCGGAGGGGATGTCCACGTGGATGTCTAGGCTTGGGGAGGTCACAGGTGAAGGTATTTCCTCAATTCCCATGCCCATTTCTTCTTTTCCCTTGGTCTAGACACCTTCTTCTTCATTTAGCTCCATAACTTGATCATTTCCGGTCGGGGCAGCCCTTAAAATTTGATGCGAAATAGCTTCCCATTGAATACCGGTGTTCCCTTGTGTACCGAGGCTGGGCAGAGCGCTAGTGTTGGAGCTGAGCACGGGGCCTGGCCTGGGGCTGAGTGCCTGATGAGCTGTAAAACAGTGATCAAATACTACCAAGCTAGAAGCACAATAGATCTTATTCCGGGTCTCTACTAATCGTTTACTCAAATATGATGGCAATTTACTCAGATTTAAACAAGTTGTGCGTGGTGTGAGTTCCACGACTTCTAGATTAAGATGCAGGAAAATTAAAATGAAATTAAAAGACAGAATGATTGGTTGGTTTAGACAGACGACAGACAAGCTTAGATTTCGAATCCCCCTTAACATTACCACAACATTGGCGATCACAAGACCAACAGTTTTCAATTATCATTCAGTCAGTTCCCAAACACCACCATAACTCCTTACCCTTAGGTTTAAGACTTGCAAACTTTCGCTCTATCCGATCTAACTACCAAGATTAATTAGCCGCCCGAGTACGGTCGCTTCTTGCGACAACTAGACTAACTGGTGCAATTACTAGCGATTCATGAGTTACTCTTGAAGCGGATTAACCCTAACTGGTTCCTACGAAAGGCACATTCCAATGAATAGGTTAATTGGTTGAATTGATGTTCTAAAGTATGGCGAACGTTCGCTCAATCCTTATCTTAACAAGAATCTAAACTAGGCGATCAAGAATATAAGTTTATGCTCCAAAGCAAGGAACTGTCTAGCGACTAACCTTAACTTGCACAAACCTAATCTAGGCGATCAACTAGAGAAGAAACATAAACAATGAAGAACAAAACAACCATGCAAAGAGAAACTGATTGAATTTCGAATCTAATTACCGCCAATCCGTCACCGTTTTAAAGCCCTGGGTCACTTAGGGTTCATCTAATCTAAGCTCTACAAGTTTAGCTACTCATATTAAATACAAGAGAATTAAAAACAAACAAGGAATACATCTTAGGTAGGAAGAACAGAGAAGAACTGTAAAATCTAATTTGACGAATCCGTGAAGCTTCAATCTCGAGGATCTTCAACTTTCAGCTCCGAGCTCTCCGAGGTGGAAGGATGGCGTCACGATCTTTTCCTGGCTCTTCGAACTCTCAAAAACTCTCTCTCGAACTTCTTAGGTCTGGAAATTATTTGATTGATATTCTCCCTCCCTTTTGGAGCAGCCGCCGGTGTATTTATAGTGTTGACCTAATCCGGCTGGGATTAGGCTTTAGTTTTCGGCAAAAATTTGGGAAGTTTTCGCCGAAAACTTCCTTTGAAAGTCTGGCTCCGGTCGACTGTTTCTCCTGTGTTGATTTCATCTAGAGTTTTTGGCGAAGACTTGGACTTCTCGCCGAAAACTTCTCCTCGTTTGCTTGACGGTTTCTTCTTGAATTTTCACCGAAAACTCAGGGACTTTTCGCCAAAATCTCCTTTGAAAAGCTAAACAGGATTTGTGTTGACTTGATTGACTCGTTGGATCGATTCTGGTGCGATTCCTCGAGGCTCCAATGCCTTAGACACGTCCTTGGTTACATTATTTGACGGCAAAAACCTGTGCTATTACAAAAACACTAGAAAATTATCAAATAGACCCAAAACGGGCCAAAGTAACCAAAATGGCACGAGATAGAGCAGTTGAGTGAATATTCGCTATTCTGCCCTAAAAACCATGTCTTAGGCCAAGAAATGTTGCTTAAATGAGGCTGATAATCACGTCAAATCGAGTGTCATCAATATACCCCACACTTAAGCTTTTGCTTGTCCTCAAGTAAACTGAAGTAGAACACACTCAAAATCACAAATGACACGAGATTAAATTGAGATTTAATTCTAACGATTTGGTTTAAACTGTTCCACGTAAAAACTTAAACTACACATGCAAGAACATCAACCAAACAAGTTTTCGGTCTCACTAATTTCTGCACACTTCAAGTAGTAGTTTAAACAAACCTTGTTTCTTGGCAAAATGATTAATCATAATTAACCGACTACGATAACACCAATTCTAATAAAAAATACTTCAAGCTCTAGCCATGATGTGGATGTGGAGGTGGGAAAAATGACGTGGCTATCGACTCGACTTCATCTGTTTCTAGATCTGTACGTTACATGTTCTAGCTAGGACCGATTTAAACAACAATTTATTTCAAGTTTCAACTTCTTACTTCAATTTATTTACTGCATACTAGTGCTTGATACCAAACACTTCACTTAGGTGTTGGACCTGCCTAGCTCGCAGTATTTGTGCCTATGCTAGTGCTCAACCCAAACACTTCACTTAGGTGTCGGGCTTGCCTAGCTTTGATTTTCAGCACTTTAAGAACTTAGCATTGATTTGCACAACTTAATTACTTGATTTAACCATTTAGTCACTTAATCCTAGCTAGTTATAACTTTTTACACAAGATTTTGAATTGGATTTCCGTCTAATCTCAAGCCACAATCACAGGTGAACAAATATGGAGTGAAAAACATGGGAGAAGCTAGCATTTATCAACTTAGAACGGTGTTATCGAGCTTTGTGATTAACAAGCAAAACAATTTAATTGATTCAAGTTCAACTACAAGAGTGATTTATGATCTGTTCTGACCTAGACTCATTTAATATCAGTGCCAACATGTTGGTTACACGTTCTAAATGCAACAGTCTAGACGTCATTGTGAAAAATTGAAGTCAATTTAACATCAAAAGTCAAGAATTGAGCAATTTTATGCTAGAGAAATTTAAAATTGAACCACAGAATCACAGAAAATCCAGCAAGATCATGCATAATCCTAGCATCCTACCCCACACTTAAACCGTTCTATGTCCTCACAGGACTGAACTAGAGTAGAGAGATACGAAGAACCTGGAAGGTGATGGTCGGTGTAGTGGATGAGCACGGAGAGTCTGGAGTAAAGCGGAGTAGCTACCTAAGTTCCTACAAAACAAAAACAAACAAAAGATCAAATGGATACCAGGACAAGTGTCCCAGATCCACACAGAATAAAAGTCGAACAAAGATGAATAAGGGAAATTTTGAAAAGTTTTTTTTCTTTTTTTTTCAAAGAGTTTTCGAAAATTTTCTGACTCCCTTAAAGTTTTCAGCGAAAACTTTAGAAGTTTTCAGCGAAAACTACTTTAAAAACAGGAACAAACTCGAACAGACTAAACTATTCACCGAAAACTTTGGAAGTTTTTGGCGAAAACTCTGACCTGACACAGAAAAATGAAACAGACGAAAATTAAAAGAAAAACTGACATTTTGGCTCCCTGAAAATCGACGCGAACGACGAAAAAGACTGATTCAAAAATTCAAAAACGGACTCCAGCCGTGGGTTGCCTCCCACGAAGCGCTCTTGCTTAGCGTTCTTGAGCAGATGATACCTGGATGGCGATCAAGAGACATCCTAGCTCAGGATTTCTCTTAGGCTCAAATCGGAGGTTATGAAATACAGCTTTGGGGATCCTCCGGCAAGTGTGAACTTCTTCTTATTTGCGTGAATTAGCTTGGTTCGTCCATCGGGAAGATGACCAGAAGTTTCAAATGGCCCGAACAGTTCTTTCAAAGAAGCGTCCCTCAGGGGATCATTCTTCTCCGGTGGCTTGGTAGAAGGCGGTTTAATGACTGGCCCCCAAACATCCTTGGTCTTTCCTTTCCCTTTCTTCTTTGTCTCGCCAGGATCCTTAGTTTGTGGAGATTTAGAAGAGGGGGCTTTCAGTTCCTCTTTCTTATTTGGTTTTTTCGTGGTCGTCGTCTTCTTTTGTTTGACAGCCTGTTCAACACCTGTTACAAATATCTTGGGGAAAACACTTGGAATGATCTTAGTAACGGAGTTGGCCGAGGCCAACCCACAGTTTCTACGGATAAACAATGTGCTTCTCCCTTAGGAATTTATTTCATACAGTCCTTGAGATGGAATGTTGCAGTATCCTTTCCAACCCTTAATGTTAACGAGCCATTTGGGACATTAATGTTAATGCCGGCTGTCGCTATAAATGGTCGGCCTAGGAAAAGAGTAGAATCTGTCCCTTGAGTATCCATTACTACATAATCAGCTAAGAACGTGAAAAGACCACAACAAGTGATTACATCCTTGATTATTCCCCCAGGTTCTTTTAGAGATTTGTCAGCGAACATTAAATGCATGCTAGCAGGTTGTAGTTCACCTAGATTCAATTTCTTATACAAACACATAGTCATAACATTTATAGATGCACCTAGGTCAACCAAACTACGCTTGACCTCAATGCCATTAATGATTAAAGGTAACGTAAAAGAACCAGGGTCGGAGCACTTAGCTGGGATAGGTATGGGTGGTGATCGAGAATTGATAGCTGAGCATTCTCCCTTAGAGGGAGTAGGAGGTGCTTCCTTCTTCTTCTCTAAGATGTTCTGCTCACTGCTCCTAGTTGTGATGGCCTTAGCATGCTCATTCTTCATGGCGGGGTTGCTTTGAGACGGTGCCTGACTGAAGAGAGGATTGTTAGCCAGCATGCTAGCAACTCTATATACCATGATCTCCACTCGCTGACCCTGAGCGATCTGTCCTTGGTTAAGAGCAGCTTGGGCTTTGAACCTCTCTTCGTGATTGTCGAGCCTTGCCATAATCAGGTCAATCTTCTTGGTCATTTTTCCCTCCCAAGTATTCCCAAATGTATAATTCTGAGGCTGCTGTCCTCCGGTGAATCCAGGGGGATCTTGATAACTATTGCTTAGGTACTGATTCTGACCCTGGTCGAATCCGAGTTGTAAGGAGGACCCTCTTGGAAGCTTCATTGTTGTTGAGGAGGTTATCTGAACTGACGGTAGTCGGAGTAGGCCTCTTTGATTGTTGGTGAAACCTTGATCAATAAAATTCACTTCCTCTTTAGACCAGTTATTTGCTGTACCAAAAATCTTCTTTATTTGTTTCTGTATTTTGATCTTGATCTGATCTTCACGGCTTAGTCGGCTCTTAGCTTCTTCAAACTGTCTCTCCAATTCCTGGACTTAGATGGCAGTTTGCAAAGTGAAGAAGAGCAGCTTCTGGTGTGTGAGTGCGGTGTAGTCGCCATCAGCTAAGGAGTTAACCCATTTACCGATTCTTCGTTCATCCCTCTGGCAAAGATCTCGGCTAGCTGTCCCTGCTCAAATCCATGATAAGGGCAATCGTAGAGGAGTTCTTGGAATTCGTTCGAAGCATCGTATAAACTTACTCCTTCCTTCTGGACAAATCTGGCAATGTTGTCCTTATAAGCGTAGTTCTTGAAGGAGGAAAGTATTCCTCTGTGAAGTCTTGATCTTGATTATCCCAATCGGTGTAGTGGCCAGGTGGCTTGCTACTGAAGCCATCTCTTGGGACGCCTCTAAGGGAGAATGGGAAGACTCGTAAGCATAATGTGTTCTTATCGAGGTTCCCACTCTTGAAAGTCTCGCACATGGTTAGAAAGTCCGCCAAGTGTGTGTATGGGTTATCTTGCGGCTTCCCTTCGAACTGAACATCCCTAGAGATCACTTCTAGGAAGGGGATCGTGATCTCATAGTCAGGATCATCATCATTGTGCGGCACGGCGATGCTAGACCGAACATTAGTTGCGCTCGGTCTATTGTAATCCGCCATGGTGCGTTGGGCAACCATTGCGGTAGGAGAAAGTGGTGGTGAATCTGAAGTAGTGGATGAAGCGGACGAAGATGAGGAGTTCTCCTTCAACTCCTCGATCTTAATAGAGGTAGGAGGTGTAGGCGGAACGATTCTGACTTGCTTCAAAACTCGCGGTTGCTTTGGGGAGGGTTGGTTACCTAAATAGTCACTGAACTTTGGTCAAATAACCCGGAAGTCACTAAACAAAAAAAATTGCTATTGACATTACCATACTTTGACTCATTATCCAAGAGGTCACTGTTAGCTACGGACATCCATTTTTCCGTCCATATGCCTATTTGGACTTGCCAACTCCACTGCCACATCATTTAAAGTGTCACATCAGATCCTATCTTTCCAAAATTAACCCAAGCACCAACCAATTATCAACCCGATCTAATTACATAATCTAACCGAAAAAACCAAATGAAATCTTGACACATCTCATCTCTCCTTCTCCCGATCCAGTTATCCTCCGCCTTCCTCCTAATCCCTCCGATCCAATTGAAGACAAGAATCAACTGAGTAGCACCATTTTGGCCACTAGAGTAATGAGTTACGACTCCCTCACAAGGTCACTAGCTCTACAAACACAAATCTCAAACTTCCGTCTTACCTGGAAACCCTACATCATCGAAGCTCAAAACAGGCTTCGGAATATCGCGTCCCTCAACGGAATACCCACTGCTTCTTCTTCTCCCAATCGAAATACCCACTACTTCGAATACCCACTGCTTCTTCTTCTCCCAATATCAATCTCAAATACCCACAGGTCAGAATCTATGATACGGCCGACGGGAACTGATTGATTTCCTCCTGCCGGCCGCCGTACCCGCCGACCGTCCTCTCCCCTCTCCTCTCATTATTGACTTCCTCAACTAGTTAATGGAGGCGTTCGACATACTTCCCAGCCTTCAGGAAGCGAGTGATACGGCCGACGGGGAACTGAAGTCGACCTTGGAGCTTCGGGATGAGCTCTTCTTGTTTGCGGCGGAGGAGCCGATTGTTTTTCCTCTTCCGGGCATCGGAGATCTGAGTGTATAAGATGAGATTTAGGATCTAAAATGTTCAGAGAAGTGAATCCGAAATCGTGCTAGAGAATTAGGTATTTGCAGGGTTTGGATTTCGGGAGGGAGGTTGGTTTTGTTATTTCGAAGAAGACAATGGGAAGGGGAGATTGGGCGGCGGTGAGGTCGTCGGAGAGGGGAGAGGACGGCCGGCAGGAGAGTGTGGAGGTTGGTTCGACTGTGATGGGAAAGAGAAAGTGAAGGAGGAGGGAGGAGAAGGAGGAGGGAGAGAGAGTTTCAGATCTGGTTTTTTGACCAGATTTATTTTTTGGTTAGATTGGGTAATTGATTGGGTTCTTGGGTAGATAGGATATGATGTGGCACTTTAAATGACATGGCAGTGGAGTTGGCAAGTCCACATAGGCGGATGGACGGAAAAATGGATGTCCGTAGCTAACAGTGACCTCCTGGATAATGAGTCAAAGTATGGTAATGTCAATGCAATTTTTTTGTTTAGTGACTTCCGGGTTATTTGGCCAAAGTTCAGTGACTATTTAGGTAACCAACCCTTTGGGGAAGCAGAACTACCCGGCTTAAACTGAGAAGGAGTGAGCGGGCGGTTCATAAACCTGTAAAACAACCTGCTAGCAATAAAAGCAAACATAACCGGCGTAAAATCAAAGTGTGATGAAATATGAAAGATGGAAAGGTAGAAGAATAAAATGCCAACTCTTCTTCCAAACAATTAGAAGAGTCCCCGGCAACGACGCCAATTTGATGAGATGTAAAACAGTGATCAAATACTATCAAGCTAGAAGAACGATAGATCGTATTCCACGGGTCTCTACTAATTGTTTACTCAAATATGATGGCAATTTACTCAGGTTTAAACAAGTTGTGCATGGTGTGAGTTCCACGACTTCTAGACTAAGATGCAGGAAAATTAAAATGAAATTAAAAGGCAGAATGATTGGTTGGTTTAGACAAACGACAGACAAGCTTAGATTTCGAATCCCCCTTAAGATTACCACAGCATTGGCGATCACAAGACCAGCGGTTTTCAATTCTCATTCAATCAGTTCCCAAACACCACCATAAGTCCTTACCCTTAGGTTTAAGACTGGCGAACGTTCGCTCTATCGAGTCTAACTAGAAAGATTTATTAGCCGCCTGAGTACGGTCACTTATTGGGACGACTAGACTAACTGGTGCAATTACTAGAGATTCATGAGTTACTATTGAAGCGGATTAACCCTAAATGGTTCCTACGAAAGGCACACTCCAATGAATAGGTTAATTGGTTAAAGTGATGTTCTAAAGTAAGGCGAACGTTCGCTCTATGTTTATCTTAGCAAGAATCTAAACTAGGTGATCAAGGAATATAAGTTTATGCACCAAAGCAAGGAACTGTCTAGCGACTAACCCTAACTTGCACAAACCTAATCTAGGCGATCAACCAGAGAAGAAACATAAACAATGAAGAACAAAAAACCATGCAAAGAGTAACTGATTGAATTTCGAATCTAATTACCGCCAATCCGTGACTGCTTTAAAGCCCTAGGTCACTTAGGGTTCATCTAATCTAAGCTCTACAAGTTTAGTACTCATATTAGATACAAGAGAATTAAAGACAAACAAGGTACACATCTCATGTAGGAAGAACAAAGAAGAACTGTAAAACCTAATTTGATGAATCCGTGAAGCTTCAATCTCGAGGATCTTCAACTTTCAGCTCCGAGCTCTCCGAGGTGGAAGGATGGCGTCACGATCTCTTCCTAGCTCTTCGAACTCTCAAAAACTCTCTCTCGAATTTCTTAGGTCTGGAAATTATTTGATTGATATTCTCCCTCCCTTTTGGAGCAGCCGCCGGTGTATTTATAGTGTTGACCTAATCTGGCTGGGATTAGGCTTTAGTTTTCGGCGAAAATTTGGGAAGTTTTCACCGAAAACTTCCTTTAAAAGTCTGGCTCCGGTCGACTGTTTCTCTTGTGTTGATTTCATCTAGAGTTTTCGGCGTAGACTTGGACTTCTCGCGCAAAACTTCTCTTTGATTGCTCGGACGGTTTCTTCTTGAATTTTCGCCAAAAACTCAGGGACTTTTCGCCAAAATCTCCTTTAGAAAGCTGAGCAGGATTTGTGTTGACTTTATTGACTCGTTGGATCGATTTTGGTGCGATTCCTCGAGGCTCCAATGCCTTAGACACGTCCTTGGTTACATTATTTGACGGCAAAAACCTGTGCTATTACAAAAACACTAGAAAACAATCAAATAGACTCGAAACGTGCCAAAGTAACCAAAATTGCACGAGATAGAGCAGTTGAGTGAATATTCGCTATTATGCCCTAAAAACCATGTCTTAGGCCAAGAAATGTTGCTTAAATGAGGCTGATAATCACGTCAAATCGAGTGTCATCAGCGCCGCTGCTGGGCAGAGCGCCAGGGCTGTGCTGGACGCTGGCTCCGAGGCTGGGCAGCTTCCTTGGCTCCGGGGCTGGGCAGCTTCCTTGGCTCCGGGGCTAGGTGATGTGATCTTGGCCACCAAGGACACAGTTGATACGAGCCAGCCCTAGCATTAATGCCGGGCCAAGAAGGCACCGGCTCCAGGCCTATGCCAGCACCACCCAGAGCCTATGAGAGTCGAAGCCCCGGATCTAGAAGACACCCCTGGGAGGATGCTGATCCTCAACCAGGCACCAAGGGCAGCTCCTATTGAAGCCAAGATCAGACTGATGTCCTGACAGGAACTGATGCTGACACCAAACCCCGACCCGGGCCCCGGACTGAGCCTAGCACTATGTCTAGGCCCCAGACCGACGCCCACAAGCTCCATAGTTCAAATAGCACTTAAAGACACTCTAGAGGCATCCTTGACAACCTAGCCTAGACAGAAGTCAAAAGGCTCGGACAGATTTGAAGAAGGCCCAGTTTTGAGCCAAACCCTAGCACCGGACCTGATGCTGGACGTCACAGAGGAGCACTTATGGACGAGCTCCCAATTGGCTCAAGCCTTTTGGGAAATATCAAGTGCCTTGGATAGCTTGCAGCCTCAGGAGCGCCCTCCAACAAACAGAGCTGGATTTGGAGGAGTATTGAAGGAGATAGGGCTAGGACAAGTCCTAGTAGGGCATGGATGGAGCCCTAAAGAGTACGACTCGGATGCTGATCCGAGGAAGCCCATGGCCGGAGCTGTGATCAGGCCACCACCTGAGCCTGATCCAAGAGGAGAAGAAGGAGAGCTCATCCTTGGAGAAGAGCCAATAGGTCAGCCCATGACCGAGCAGCCACGGGCCAAAGCTGGACTAATACTAAGCAAAGCTGGATTTCTGGACAGATTCGTAGCCCGACAAAGAGTGACGAATATGGGCTACTTGGAGACAGAATTTGGGCTGATGTCCAACATGAAAGTTGTAGCCCATGGAGTCCACTAGTGATCTGAAAAAGATCAGGATTTTAAGAATTTGTTTAGTATTTATTTGGCTAATATTTCCAGAACCCGTTTAGCTGTTTTTTAGGATTTTCCAGCCTCCTTTTTAGGAGTTCTTGTTTAGGTAGGATTCTCATCCCTTATAGGGTTGGAGTCCGAATTTTCCCTCTTTTTAGTCTAGGTTAGGATTAGTTAAAGTCCTCTTTAGGTTTTCTAATTAGGACTCTTTTTATTTCTTTATTCTATTCTTATTTAGGAGTTAGACTTTAGGAGGAGAGCTTGTTCCCTCCCTATATATAGAGGCCGCCGGCCTCACTTTGTACAACAACTTTTATGAAATAAACCCCCTTTGAAAGAACTCTGTTCTGAAACCCTTATTGTATCTGCATGACGCGATACTGAAGGATCGACTTATCATCAAGAGCATCCATCTCTTGGCGTGGCGTCTTCGACTGGACACTTCTGGTTCCCGGCTGTTATATAGCCGACGGGTCAAAGTACTTTTCGCCACGGTTCCCGTAGGTTTCTACCTCGTTGCACGTTCCAACTTGCGGTGGTTAGGGTCATCTGCCCACGGTTGCAGCGGTTCACATCAGTTGGTATCAGAGCACGGTTCAAACACACGGACCACAATCTATCCCAGTCTTCAGGTTTGAAACCCTGGATTCATATCCTTTACTTTTTGTTCTTAGAAAACTGGTTAGAAAATCTTCATCTATTTTCTTTCTGTTTGAGTTCTTTGTAAGGCAAGAAAAGATTGGTGGCCGACCAAGTCATCAAAAGAAAATTTCAAAAGAGTCAGAAAACAGAAAATCAAGCAAGGCCACCCTTGCCAAGTTCTTTATTTTCGTTATAATAGTGTGTTTAAGAAGAGGGGATAGATTAGCTTATGTTGCTTGTGTTAAACCGAGCCACGACCCTACTTTTAGCCACTAGTTGTTGCATCGAGTCCTAGAAAAAGAGCATTAGAAAATTATATTAGAAAAAGTATTGGTGTTCGTTTGTTCCACTAACCATGGCAGGAGTAGATCTATGTCTGTTGAAGCTTCAGTGCCTGATAGCACGCTTACAACTAGACAACATAGAATATTCGTTCAAGAGGTTAGTTGAAGACAGGAGAGCCAGCACCGTGCCCAACACCGAGCCGAGCGCCTACCCAGCACCAGCCCAGCGCCTGCCCAGCACCAGGCGAGCGCCAGCACCAGCGCCCAGTACACGAGCGGAGCCCAGCGCTCGAGCGGAGTCCAGCACCCAACCGGCGCCCAGCTCCCGACCGGAGTCCAGTGCCCGACCGGAGCCGCAGCGCCCGACCGGCACCGCACAGCGCCCGAGCGCCCAGCATCAGCGCCCCAGCGCCCAGCCCCGGCACCAGCCCTGGCCCCAGCCCCAGCACCAGCCCTGGCCTCAGCCCCAGCACCAGCCCCGGCCCCTGCCCCGGCACCAGCCCTGGCCCCAGCTCCGGCACCAACCCTAGCACCAGCCCTGGCCCCAGCCCCTGCACCAGCCCTGCCTCAGTCCCAGCACCAGCCCCGGCACTAGCCCCGGCACTAGCCCCGGCCACCAGCCCTGGCCCCAGCCCTGGCCCCAGCCCCGGCACCAGCCCCGGCACTAGTCTCGGCCCCAGCCCCGGTCAGCAACCGGCCCCAGCCCCGGCGCCCGACCAGCCTCGGCGCGCCCGACCTGTCCCTGGAGCCCGAGCAACCCCCGGCGCCGCCTGACCCCGACGCCGCCCTGACCGACCCTGGCCCGACGCCGCCTAACCGCGGCCCGACGCCGCATGACTCCGGCCCGACGTCGCCTGACCCCGACCCGACGCCTTCTGACCCCGGCCCGACGCCGCCTGACCACGGCCCGACGCCGCCTAACCCTGGCCTGACGCCGCCTGATCCCGGTCCCACGCTGCCTGACCCCGGCACGCCCTGTCCACCCCGGGCCCGACGCCACCCGACCCCGACGCGATATTGGCCTACCCCAAAGCAGCCATACCCGTCCCGGTATGGCACGAAGGCCTCAGACCCGACCCCCAGGCACCCGTACCAGCCTAGGTGCAGTCCGAACCCCCAAGGAGCGTCCATGAACAACCAGGTCAAGTCCTATACTCCCATGTGATTATTTTTATTATTTCTACGGACTATCAGGCAAGGATTCGAGGAGGAATCCTCTTCAAGAAGAGGGGGATGATGTGATCTTGGCCACCAAGGACACAGTTGATACCGAGCCAGCCTAGCATTAATGCCGGGCCAAGAAGGCACCGGCTCCAGGCCTATGCCAGCACCACCCAGAGCCTATGAGAGTCGAAGCCCCGGATCTAGAAGACACCCCTGGGAGGAAAAGTGCTAATTGGGCCCTAATGTGCGCAGGCGCACATTTAGAAGTGTCAGGCGCACTTTTCAATTGATTTAGCAAACTTTCGGCAGAATATTCAAATGTGCGCCTTTTGGGGGTCATGGGCCCGTGCGCACATTTTGACACCCCAGAGCGCACATTCGTGCATAAAAGGACGGAAATTGCACAGAATCCGTATTTTCGTTTCCCATTCTCTCTCCGAAAAACCATTGACGAACCAAGAGCGAGCAACATTCGAAGGGTGAATTCCGGGTGCTGTAGGGTCAGGAATTGAGTTCCGTTTGTTGTATGGATCGTTAGCGACGAGGAGAAGAGATCGCTAACCTTTATTTTGGGTTTCTGGGTTGTTAGGCGTGAGCAGTAAGGAAGGGTAGAGTACGGTTTGGTGGTTGGAAATCGAGGTTTTTGAGGAACTAGAAGACGATTAGAGCCTCGTCTTATATTCCAGGTGAGGGCCTAGCGTTGTGTAGGTAGTTTGGACAGGGTGAGGAGTTTCAATTGGACTTAGAATAAAAACCTAGGTTATGCATGAAGATGATGAGCGTAAAGGGGATAACTGTTCTGTGAAAGTATTGATTGCATTGATGATTGCCGTGATTGATTGTTGTTGTTGATTGCTATGATTTGGGGTTGGGTGTGAACTGAAATGAAATGACTAATGGATCGACATAGGAATGAAGAGTTAGCGTGGTTGGGAGAAGAGTGCAAGTGTTATGATGTTATAAATTGCTAGTTGTGGATGCAGGGAGTTGCCCTGCCAATGTGGGGTCGCTATGAATAAGAGGAACAGGTGGGTGACCCTAGACTATGACATGGCTCCCTGTACTGCAGGTGGGGTGGCCGGTGGAGCTAGCGGTTCCCTTGGGTTGATGTAAGTGTGTATTGTGGTCGTGGCTGGAGCGAGGAACCGGGGATGTACTGAGAACTGTGTATGTGATGTGAATGTGGTTGATGTGAATTGTGCCTTGAGAATGAGCTGTGATGAGTTGGATTTGTGGTGTTGGTATTTGAATGTCAAAGTGAACCTGAGGAGCCCACATTACCCCCGAGAATACCGATGGTTTTGAGTCTGATTCACTGGGGTGATCCCTTGATTGGGTTATCAAGGATGGTTGTCGTTCTCCTTAGTGGAAGGCATCCTTGAGGCATGCGTCGGATGTGTTCTCCTCTCGTGGAAGGATCCCTAGGGATGCGTCTGGTTGTGTGATGGCCGGCGGTGGTGGTGTGAGATAACTCCTTGGCGCTCTAATAACTCACTAGTTAACATGAATGTGTATGTTCGTGTGCTCGTGGTTGTGATGATGACTTGATTGATGGATGTGATGAGATGATGCTGTGTATGCTGTGGATTGATGAATTAATTCTGTGTGTTTTATCATTATGAATTGTGCTTGAGAACGAGAATGACCAACGTGATCACTAGACTGCTTTAGGGAAATTAAAATATGGAAAGGGGGTTGGGTTGGTTCCATTGTTGAAATGTTTGTGCGGAGAGTTGGGACCGCTCATAGAGAGGACAAGTGTAGGTAGGCCAGTGGGTTCACTCATTTCAATGGAAAGTGATCTTTCTCCCTTTCAGGATCTCGTAGCTAGAGAGAGTGGTGTGGAGCCAGAGATGAGGGTGGATTCCGGGAAGTGTGGAGAAGACTATGAGGTGAGACTGGTGCCTTCATGGAGTTGACTATTTTTTATATTTCAGTGACTTGGGACATTTTGGGAGTTTTACTGATTTATGTAATTTTTCTGATTATGTTGGACTTTATAAGTTTATGATGGATTTGGGTTGCAAAACGGTTATGTTTTCTTGGTCTATGGAGGCCTCTCACTTGAACTCTTATTTAAAGCTTGGATTTTGTTTGTTTCTTCTGTCGCTTTTCTCTGGGTAATACTCGATACGGTTCAACCTCAGGTTTGCGAGCTGATTCGGGTTGGGTGTTACAAATGGTATCAGAGCCTGGTTTGTCGCTGCTGTACGGTTGATTATCTTCTCTCTTTGGGGGTAATTAACCCGGTTGGGAGGGAGGATGAGACATCGGTACGGGACCGACATTCCAAGGGTTTTTGTCAACTGTTTTAAATGGGTGGGATGTTTGAAATCAAGTGGTGAATTGAGTTGTTTGAAGTTCCTTGAGCGGTCAACTGAAATGTTTAATGTCCTCCTGTAGTGAGAACAGTCGATGGGAAGTCACTCGAGCATGGAGCAGTGGGGCGTCGGTTTCGGCCGTCGGATTTGAAGGGTTGGAACTTCAGTGAGTTCGTGGGGAGGTGGCTGATGCGGCTGTGGCTGAGCGATGGATTAAGGAGTGCAACTTCAAGTTCCTGAGGTGATTTGAGGATGAGATGAGATTGCAAGCCATGACTTTTGCTAAAGGGTCATGCCTTGGAGTGGTGGGAGTCCTTACCGGAGAGGTCAGGTATACCGCTGAGCTGGGGTTTGAGGAGTTCCTGGGGTGTTCGTGACCAGTTTTGTCACGGATATTTGGAGGAGGCAAAGTCCAGGAGTTTCTCGAGCTGGTGCAGGGTTGAGAAGTCGGTTCTGCAGTACTTATGGAGTTCACAACCTCTCCCAATGGTACGATGAGCATGTAACGAGAGCAAAAGTTGATCGTCGGTTTCAAGAGGGGTTGAGGGGGGAGATTCAGGAGGGGGTCACATCTGGTGACATGGGGAGTTTGGTGGCGGTGAAAGGGGCTGTATGGAGAGGGAGTTATGGTGCTGGGGAGAAGGAGGAGAAGAAGAGGAAGGCGTCGACTCAGCCTTCTCCCTCGGTCACTCTAGCCACCGGCTAAGAGAGCCCAGACATTTACTCCGACTTTCGAGGTGGCAGAGTTCTGCTCCGCAGAGGGGTTGTGAAGGTTGTTATACCTGTGGTCTCCCCGGTCATAGGAGTGCTACCTGCCGTAGGGCGGGACGCGAGTAGGAGTGGGCATCGAGAGGGTTGCCGATGTGTGGTATCTGCAAGAAGCCACATTTTGGGGAATGCCATTTACTGAGACCCGCTCCGGTGCCCTGCTACACTTGTGGACAGTGGGTATAGGAGTAACATCTGTCCGAGGAGGAGTGCTGCACCAGCACAGTCGGTTGGGATCGGTGCAGGGGCCTAGGGCTCCATCTATGAGCTATGGAGGCAGAGTTTGGGAAAAGGCAGTATGGGGCGAGGGGTTGCGAGTGCTGGTCGCGGGACGGGAGCTAATGCCACACCTGTTGGAGCTGGAGGGGAGAAGGGAGGCTTTACGCTCTCACTAAAGGTGCGGCGGAGAATGCGAACGACGTGGTGACCGGTATGATCTCCATCTTAGATCTTTCCGTTTACGTCTGTTTGATTCGGGGTCAACCCATTCTTTTGTATCTGAGAAATGTTTGAATAGTTTGAGTGTTGTAGCTAGTAGTTTGGGTGTTAGTTGGGGCGTCAGAACTCCTTTGGGGACTTCTGTTGGGTGGATAGAGTGTGTAGAGGGTGTAGAGTGCTAGTGGGAGGTGTAGAGTTTTTGGGCCCTGATTTGGTGGTGCTTCCTTTCAATGAATTCGACGTTATTTCCGGCATGGATTGGTTGGCTAGGCATGGGGCCTTGCTTGATTGCCAGAAGAAGGAGGTGTTGCTCCGGGTGTGGGGCGTGGTCAAGTGGTGTTCAAGGGTGTTAGGAAGAGAGAATCCGCACCTATGGGAGTGATTTCAGCAATGCAAGCTTTCTCTCTGATCCAAAAACGGGTGTGAGGCTTTATTGGTGCAGGTATCAGGTTGAGCAAATGAGGAGTTGGAGAAGGTACCAGTAGCTCGGGAGTTTGGGTTTGTTTGAGGACCCCGGAGCCGATCGAGCGTGAGGTGGAGTTCAATATAGAGCGGGTTTCCCTGGAATGCTCCAATCTCTATTCCACTTATCGCATGGAAACCGGCGGAGTTAAAGGAGTTGAAGGAGCAATTGCAGGAGCTCTTGGATAAGGGGTTCATCCGCCCAAGCGTGTCACCGTGGGGGCCCCGGTGTTGTTTGTGAAGAAGAAGGATGGGTCGATGCGGATGGTATTGACTATAGGCGGTTAAACAAGGCGACGATCAAGAATCGTTACCCACTTCCAAGGATAGACGATCTCTTTCGATCAATTGCAAGGGGCTGAAGTGTTCTCGAAGATAGACTTGAGGTCGGGTTATCCCAGTTGAAGGTGGAAAAGGGGATCGGTGCCAATGACAGCTTTTAGGACCCGTTTAATGGACACTATGAGTTTTGGTGATGCCGTTTGGTTTCCCCAATGCTCCCGCCGCGTTCATGGCCCCCCATGGAAAAAGGGTTTTTTCCACAAACTATTTGGATAAGTTCGTGATAGTGTTCATTGATGATATCCTCATTTATCTAAGACCGGGAAAGGGGAGCATGAGGAGCATTTGAGGATTGTTTTTCATAGGTTGAGGAGCAGCAACTATTTGCCAAGTTCTCGAAGGTGCCTTTTGGTTGGAAGAAGTATTGTTTTTTTGGGGCATGTGGTTTCTAAAAGAGGCGTGGAGGTTGACCCAAAGAAGATCGAAGCGGTGGTTAATTGGTCTCCACCTAAGGATGTGTTCACAACTGAGGAGCTTCCTGGGGTTAGTGGTTACTATCGAAGGTTTGTAGAGGGGTTCTCATACCATAGCGTCTCCTCTACATAAGTTGTTGAGGAAGGAGTCGAGGTATGAGTGGAGCGCGGAATGTCAAAGAAGCTTTGAGGGTTGAAGAAGAAGTTGACCCCAGCTCCGGTGTTGACTTTCCACGTAGAAGGTGGAGAGTATGTGGGTTTCAGTGATGCGTCCTTGCAAGGATTGGGCTGTGTGTTGATGCAGAATGGGAAAGTTGTCGCTTATGCCCCCGACAGCTTAGGGTGCATGAGGTGAATACCCAACCCATGATTCGGAGTTAGCTGCAGTGGTGTTCGCCTTGAAGTTGTGGAGGCATTATTTGTTGGCGAGACGTTTAAGATCATGACCGATCACAAGAGTCTTAAGCACTTATGGATCAAAGGAGCTGAACGGTAGGCAACGGCGTTGGGTGGAGCTCTTGAAGGATTATGATGTACCATTGACTACCATCCTGGTAAAGCTAATGTGGTTGCGGATGCTTTAAGTCGAAGGAGTTGGTGGATCTTAGAGCTTTAAGGGTAGAGATGCAGTTAGAATGATGGGAAGTTTGCTTGCTAAGCTCAATATTAGGCCTATGCTGAATGATAGGATTGGTGGAGGAGCAGCTCAAGGATGCTACTCTGGTGGCTATCTGAGGGAGGTTGAGAAGGGCTTGGATAATGTATTTGAGGTAGTTGGAGGATTGTTGAAATGCAAGGGTGAGTGGCGTACAGAAGGGAGGAATTGAGGAAGGGATTTTGGGGAGGTCATTCCTCGATGTATGCTATGCACCGGATGACAAAGATGTACAATGATCTGAAGTTTAAGTTTTTGGTGGCCAGGAATGAAGAAGGATGTGGCTCGTTATGTGGCGACTTGCTTGGTTTGTCAGAAGGCTAAGGCGGAGCATAGAGCTCCGGGTGGGTTACTTCAGTCCCTACTATTCGGAGTGGAAGTTTGCGGACATCACCATGGACTTTGTGTCGGGCTTTCCGCGACTAGAGAGGGAAGGATGCCGTGTGGGTAATAGTTGCTCGGTTGACGAAAGATTGGATTTCATACCCATTTCGGTTCAAGCCTAGTGTGGAGGTGTTGGCAAAGTTATATATGAAGAGGTGGTAAGGTTGCATGGGTGATCCTCACATCCCATCGTCTCTGATCGGATCCGAGTTTCAGTTACATTTTGGGGGGGCTGCATACAGTTTGGGACTAAGCTCAAGTTCTCGACGGCGTATCACTCAGACGGATGTGCAATCGGGGAGAACGACCTTACTTTGGAGGGTTGTAGAGAAGCTGTGCTATGGAGTTTCAAACCCTTGGACTGAATTGCTACTTTGATTGGTCGCCCTATAATAACTCGTCACATAGTAGTATTGAAGTCGCTCTTTGAGGCCTTGTATGGGAGGAGGTGTAGGACGCCCATTGTGTTGGGATGAGGAAGGTGCGAGGGTGTTGTCGGGTCCTGAGTAGTGCAAGAGACGGCTGATGGGTTAAGGAATCAAGGAGAGATTGAGAGGCTCAAGCATAGGCAAAAAGCGTATTGCCGACGGTCGTGCTAGAGAGCTGAGAGTTTCAATGTTGGAGAGAAGGTATTCTTGAAGGTAGTCGCCGTGGAAAGGGCTGATGCGTTTCGGTAGGAAAAGGGAAGTTGGCGCTCGGTTACATCGGTCCTATGAGATCCTCGCTAAGTCGGGTCCGGTGGCTAATGTGTTGGCTTTGCGAGGGAGTTGACAGGATAACAACGTGTTCATGTGAGCGTTGCTTACGGCAGTACCAATGGGGACCCTTCTCATGTCATTCCCAGAGGAGGGAGCTGGAGATTGAGCAAGACTTGACTTAAGGAGAACCACTGCGCGATCGTGGCTAGCAGTCCGGGTCTTGAGGAATAAGCAGATATCCGCAGATCAAGGTGGTATGGAGGAACCATGAGAGCGAGTCGGCTACTTGGGAGCTGAGGAAGAGTATGAGGCGGCGGTACCGGAGTTTGGTGGAGGTGTATGATTCAGGTATTAATTTCCTGATTGTATGCTTTGTGTTTGCTTGATGTGGTGTTGTCCCACGAAGGTCTAGGTGTGCTCGGTGAAAGTATAGTGTTGGGAGTGGGTGTAGGACTGATGAATAGTTAAAGGAAGGTGTTAGTTCGTCGTTATGAATTTCGGAAGACAATGGATACAGGGATTGCTGCGTTTTTAGCGTTGTAGTTCGGTAACCATGTTGCCAGGAAGAGTAGGGGGTGATTTCGGGACGAAATCCTTGAAGTTGTGGAGACTTGTAACATCCCCCCACCGAACGGTTAGAACTCAAGTCTAGGGTGCTAGAGTGCGAAAACGGCACTTAAGAGGGTCTCTGAGGTTTGGACGTTTGGGGTGTGTGCCGGGTTGAAGTTGCAAAAGAGGGGAAACTGTGTCCAGTACCAAAGTGCTCATTTCGGGCCCTAATGTGCGCAGGCGCACATTTAGAAGTGTCAGGCGCACTTTCAATTGATTCAGCAAACTTTCGGCAGAATATTCAAAATGTGCGCCTTTTGGGGGTCAATGTGCGCCGGCGCCTTTTTTTGACACCCCAGGCGCACATTTCGTGCATAAAAGGACGGAAATTGCACAGAAATCCGTTATTTTCGTTTCCCATTCTCTCTCCCCGAAAAACCATTGACGAACCAAGAGCGAGCAAACTTCGAAGGGTGATTCGGGAGCTGTAGAGGTCGGAATTGAGTTCGTTGTTGCTATGGATTCGTAGCGACGGGAGAAGAGTCGCTAACTTTATTTTGGGTTTCTGGGTGTAGGTCGTGAGCAGTAAGGAAGGGTTAGAGCTACGAGTTTGGGGGGTGGAAATCGAGTTTTGAGGAACTAGAAGACGATTAGAGCCTCGTCTTCTATTCCCAGGTGAGGGCCCTAGCGTGTGTAGGTAGTTTGGACAGCGTGAGGAGTTTCAATTGGGACTTAGAATAAAACTAGGTTATGCATGAAGATGATGAGCGTAAAGGGGATAAACTGTTCTGTGAATGTACTTGATTGCCATTGATGTTGCCGTGATTGATTGTTGTTGTTGATTGCTATGATTTGGGGTTGGGTGTGAACTGAAATGAATTGACTAATGGATCGACATAGGAATGAGAGTTAGCGTGGTTGGGAGATGAGTGCAAGTGTTATGATGTTATAAATTGCTAGTTGTGGAATGCAGGAGAGTTGCCTGCCAATTGTGGGTCCTCTGAATAAGAGGGAACAGGTGGGTGACCCTAGACTCATGCACATGGCCTCCCTTTACTTGCAGGTGGGGGTGGCCGGTGAGCTAGCCGGTTACCCTTGGGTTGATTGTAAGTGTGTATTGTGGTCGTGGTGGAGCGAGGAACCCGGGGATGTACTGAGAAGACGTGTATTGGTGATGTGAATGTGGTATGATGAATTGTGCTTGAGATGAGTGTGATGAGTTGGATTTGTGGTGATTGGTATTGAATGTCAAAGTAGAACCTGAAGGAGCCCCCCACTACCCACCCGAAATACGATGGTTGAGTCTGATTCACTGGGGTGAATCCCTTGATTGGGTATCAAGGATGGTTGTCGTTCTCCTTAGTGGAAGGATCCTTGAGATGCGTCGGATGTCGTTCTCCTTCGTGGAGGATCCCTAGTGGATGCGTCTGGTGTGTGTGGCGGCGGTGGTGGTGTGGATAACTCCTTGGCGCTAATAACTCACCTAGTTAACATGAATGTGTATGTTCGTGTGCTCGTGGTTGTGATGATGACTTGATTGATGGTGTGATGAGAGATGCTGTGTATGCTGTGGACTTGATGAATTACTTCTGTGTGTTTCTATCATTATGAATTGTGCTGAGAACGAGAACTGACCAACGTGATCACCTAGACTGCTTTAGGGAATTAAAATATGGAAAGGGGGGTTGGGTGGTTCCATTGTTGAATGTCTTCGTGCGGGAGTTGGGACGTCCATAGAGTAGGACAACGTGTAGGTAGGCCCAGTGGGTTCATCAATTTCAATAGGAAAATTGATCCCTTTCTCCTTTCAGGATCTCGTAGCTAGAGAGAGTGGTGTGGAGCCAGAGTTGAGGGTGGATTCCGGGAAGTGCTGGACTGAAGTATGAGGTGAAGACTGGTGCCTTCATGGAGTTGACCTTTTTTATTAAATTTTAGTTGACCTGGGACATTTTGGGAGTTTTTCCTGGATTTTGTATTTTTCTGATTATTTTTGGACTTTTAAGTTTTGATGGATTTGGAGTTGCCAAAGGTTTTGTTTTCTGGTCTATGGGGGCCCTTCCCCTTAAACTTTATTTAAAGCTTGGATTTTGTTTTTTTTTTTTGTCGTTTTTTCATTTGGGTAAAAACTCGATAGGTTCAACCTGGGTTTGCCCGAGTGTGCGGGTTGGGTGTTACAAGGATGCTGATCCTCAACCAGGCGCCAAGGGCAGCTCTATTGAAGCCAAGATCAGACTGATGTCCTGACAGGAACTGATGCTGACACCAAACCCCGACCCGGGCCCCGGACTGAGCCTAGCACTATGTCTAGGCCCCAGACCGACGCCCACCAAGCTCCATAGTTCAAATAGCACTTAAAGACACTCTAGAGGCATCCTTGACAACCTAGCCTAGACAGAAGTCAAAAGGCTCGGACAGATTTGAAGAAGGCCCAGTTTTGAGCAAACCCTAGCACCGGACCTGATGCTGGACGTCACAGAGGAGCACTTATGGACGAGCTCCCAATTGGCTCAAGCCTTTTGGGAAATATCAAGTGCCTTGGATAGCTTGCAGCCTCAGGAGCGCCCTTCCAACAAACAGAGCTGGATTTGGAGGAGTATTGAAGGAGATAGGGCTAGGACAAGTCCTAGTAGGGCATGGATGGAGCCCTAAAGAGTACGACTCGGATGCTGATCCGAGGAAGCCCATGGCCGGAGCTGTGATCAGCCACCACCTGAGCCTGATCCAAGAGGAGAAGACGGAGAGCTCATCCTTGGAAAGAGCAATAGGTCAGCCCATGACCGAGCAGCCACGGGCCAAAGCTGGACAATACTAAGCAAAGCTGGATTGCTGGACAGATTTCGTAGCCCGACAAAGAGTGACGAATATGGGCACTTGGAGACAGAATTTGGGCTGATGTCCAACATGAAAGTTGTAGCCCATGGAGTCCACTAGTGATCTGAAAAAGATCAGGATTTTAAGAATTTGTTTTAGTATTATTTGGCTAATATTTCCAGAACCCGTTTAGCTGTTTTTTAGGATTTTCCAGCCTCCTTTTTAGGAGTTCTTGTTTAGGTAGGATTCTCATCCCTTATAGGGTTGGAGTCCGAATTTTCCCTCTTTTTAGTCTAGGTTAGGATTAGTTAAAGTCCTCTTTAGGTTTTCTCATTAGGACTCTTTTTAATTTCTTTATTCTATTCTTATTTAGGAGTTAGACTTCAGGGAGGAGAGCTTGTTCCTCCCTATATATAGAGGCCGCCGGCCTCACTTTGTACAACAACTTTATGAATAAACCCCCTTTGAAAGAACTCTGTTCTGAAACCTTCATTGTATTGCATGACGCGATACTGAAGGATCGACTTATCATCAAGAGCATCATCTCTTGGCGTGGCGTCTTCGACTGGACACTTCTGGTTCCCGGCTGTTATATAGCCGACGGGTCAAAGTACTTTTCCGCCCCGGTTCCGTAGGTTTCTACCTCGTTGCACGTTCCAACTTGCGGTGGTTAGGGTCGTCTGCCCACGGTTGCAGCGGTTCACATCAGTTGGTATCAGAGCACGGTTCAAACACACGGACCACAATCTATCCCAATCTTCAGGTTGAAACCCTGGATTCATATCCTTTACTTTTTGTTCTTAGAAAACTGTTTAGAAAAATCTTCATCTATTTTCTTTCTGTTTGAGTTCTTTGTAAGGCAAGAAAAGATTGGTGGCCGACCAAGTCATCAAAAGAAAATTTCAAAAGAGTCCAGAAAACAGAAAATCAAGCAAGGCCACCCTTGCCAAGTTCTTTATTTTCGTTATAATAGTGTGTTTAAGAAGAGGGGATAGATTAGCTTATGTTGCTTGTGTTAAACCGAGCCACGACCCTACTTTTAGCCACTAGTTTTTTGCATCGAGTCCTAGAAAAAGAGCATTAGAAAATTATATTAGAAAAAGTATTGGTGTTCGTTTGTTCCACTAACCATGGCAGGAGTAGATCTATGTCTGTTGAAGCTTCAGTGCCTGATAGCACGCTTACAACTAGACAACATAGAATATTCGTTCAAGAGGTTAGTTGAAGACAGGAGAGCCAGCACCGTGCCCAAACACCGAGCCGAGCGCCTACCCAGCACCAGCCCAGCGCTGCCCAGCACCAGCGAGCGCCAGCACCAGCGCCCAGTACACGAGCGGAGCCCAGCCCGAGCGGAGTCCAGCACCCAACCGGCGCCCAGCTCCAGACCGGAGTCCAGCGCCCGACCGGAGCCGCAGCGCCCGACCGGCACCCAGCGCCCGAGCGCCAGCATCAGCGCCCCAGCGCCCAGCCCCGGCACCAGCCCTGGCCCCAGCCCCAGCACCAGCCCTGGCCTCAGCCCCAGCACCAGCCCGGCCCCTGCCCGGCACCAGCCCTGGCCCAGCTCCGGCACAACCCTAGCACAGCCCTGGCCCCAGCCCCTGCACCAGCCCTGGCCTCAGCCCCAGCACCAGCCCCGGCACTAGCCCGGCACCAGCCCTGGCCCCAGCCCGGCACCAGCCCTGGCCCCAGCCCCGGCACCCAGCCCCGCCCAGCCCCCGGCACTAGTCTCTGGCCCCAGCCCCGGTTCAGCAACCGGCCCCAGCCCCGGCGCCCGACCAGCCTCCGGCGCCCGACCTATCCCTGGAGCCCGAGCAACCCCCGGCGCCGCCTGACCCCGACGCCGCCCTGACCGACCCTGGCCCGACACCGCCTAACCGCGGCCCGACGCCGCATGACTCCGGCCCGACGTCGCCTGACCCCGACCCGACGCCTTCTGACCCCCGGCCCGACGCCGCCTAACCCTGGCCTGACGCCGCCTGATCCCGGTCCGACGCTGCCTGACCCCGGCACCGCCCTGTCCACCCCGGGCCCGACGCCACCCGACCCCGACGCGATATTGGCCTACCCCAAAGCAGCCATACCCGTCCCGGTATGGCACGAAGGCCTCAGACCCGACCCCCAGGCACCCGTACCAGCCTAGGTGCAGTCCGAACCCCCAAGGAGCGTCCATGAACAACCAGGTCAAGTCCTATACTCCCATGTGATTATTTTTATTATTTCTAACGGACTATCAGGCAAGGATTCGAGGAGGAATCCTCTTCAAGAAGAGGGGGATGATGTGATCTTGGCCACCAAGGACACAGTTGGTGCCGAGCCAGCCCTAGCATTAATGCCGGGCCAAGAAGGCACCGGCTCCAGGCCTATGCCAGCACCACCACCAGAGCCTATGAGAGTCGAAGCCCCGGATCCAGAAGACACCCCTGGGAGGATGCTGATCCTCAACCAGGCGCCAAGGGCAGCTCCTACTGAAGCCAAGATCAGACAAATGTCCCGACAGGAGCTGATGCTGGACACCAAACCCGACCCGGGCCCCGGACTGAGCCTAGCACTATGTCTAGGCCCCAGACCGACTCCCACAAGCTCCATAGTTCAAATAGCGCTTAAGACACTCCAGAGGAATCCTTGACAACCTAGCCTAGACAGAAGTCAAAAGGCTCGGACAGATTTGAAGAAATCCCAGTTTTGAGCCAAACCCGAGCACCGGACCTGATGCTGGACGTCACAGAGGAGCACTTATGGACGAGCTCCCCAATTGGCTCAAGCCTTTTGGGAAATATCAAGTGCCATGGATAGCTTGCAGCCTCAGGAGCACCCTCCAACAAACGGAGCTGGATTTGGAGGAGTATTGAAGGAGATAGGGCCAGGACAAGTCCTAGTAGGGCATGGATGGAGCCCTAAAGAGTACGACTCGGATGCTGATCCGAGGAAGCCCATGGCCGGAGCTGTGATCAGGACACCACCTGAGCCTGATACAAGAGGAGAAGAAGGAGAGATCATCCTTGGAGAAGAGCCAATAGGTCAGCCCATGACCGAGCAGCCACGGGCCAAAGCTGGACTAACACTAAGCAAAGCTGGATTTCTGGACAGATTCGTAGCCCGACAAAGAGTGACGAATATGGGCTACTTGGAGACAGAATTTGGGCTGATGTCCAACATGAAAGTTGTAGCCCATGGAGTTCACTAGTGATCTGCAAAAGAACAGGATTTTACGAATTTGTTTAGTATTTATTTGGCTAATATTTCCAGAACCCGTTTAGCTGTTTTTTAGGATTTCCAGCCTCCTTTTTAGGAGTTCTTGTTTAGGTAGGATTCTCTTCCCTTATAGGGTTGGAGTCCGAATTTTCCCTCTTTTTAGTCTAGGTTAGGATTAGTTAAAGTCCTCTTTAGGTTTTCTAATTAGGACTCTTTTTATTTCTTTATTCTATCTTATTTAGGAGTTAGACTTTAGGGAGGAGAGCTTCTCCCCTCCCTATATATAGAGGCCGCCGGCCTCACTTTGTACAACAACTTTTATGAAATAAACCCCCTTTGAAAGAACTCTGTTCTGAAACCCTTATTGTATCTGCATGACGCGATACTGAAGGATCGACTTATCATCAAGAGCATCCATCTCTTGGCGTCGCGTCTTCGACTGGACACTTCTGGTTCCCGGCTGTTATATAGCCGACGGGTCAAAGTACTTTTCTGCCCCGGTTCCCGTAGGTTTCTACCTTGTTGCACGTTCCAACTTCTGGTGGTTAGGGTCGTCTGCCCACGGTTGCAGCGGTTCACATCAGTTGGTATCAGAGCACGGTTCAAACACACGGACCACAATCTATCCCAGTCTTTAGGTTTGAAACCCTGGATTCATATCCTTTACTTTTTGTTCTTAAAAAACTGTTTAGAAAATCTTCATCTATTTTCTTTCTGTTTGAGTTCTTTGTAAGGCAAGAAAAGATTGGTGGCCGACCAAGTCATCAAAAGAAAATTTCAAAAGAGTCAGAAAACAGAAAATCAAGCAAGGCCACCCTTGCCAAGTTCTTTATTTTCGTTATAATAGTGTGTTTAAGAAGAGGGATAGATTAGCTTATGTTGCTTGTGTTAAACCGAGCCACGACCCTACTTTTAGCCACTAGTTGTTGCATCGAGTCCTAGAAAAAGAGCATTAGAAAATTATATTAGAAAAAGTATTGGTGTTCGTTTGTTCCACTAACCATGGCAGGAGTAGATCTATGTCTGTTGAAGCTTCAGTGCCTGATAGCACGCTTACAACTAGACAACATAGAATATTCGTTCAAGAGGTTAGTTGAAGACAGGAGAGCCAGCACCGTGCCCAACACCGAGCCGAGCGCCTACCCAGCACCAGCCCAGCGCCTGCCCAGCACCAGGCGAGCGCCAGCACCAGCGCCCAGTACACGAGCGGATCCCAGCGCCCGAGCGGAGTCCAGCACCCAACCGGCGCCCAGCTCCAGACCGGAGTCCAGCGCCCGACCGGAGCCGCAGCGCCCGACCGGCACCCAGCGCCCGAGCGCCCAGCATCAGCGCCCCAGCGCCCAGCCCCGGCACCAGCCCTGGCCCCAGCCCCAGCACCAGCCCTGGCCTCAGCCCCAGCACAGCCCCGGCCCCTGCCCCGGCACCAGCCCTGGCCCCAGCTCCGGCACCAACCCTAGCACCAGCCCTGGCCCCAGCCCTGCACCAGCCCTGGCCTCAGCCCCAGCACCAGCCCCGGCACCAGCCCCGGCACTAGCCCCGGCACCAGCCCTGGCCCCAGCCCCGGCACCAGCCCGCCCAGCCCCGGCACCAGCCCCGGCCCCAGCCCCGGCACTAGTCTCGGCCCCAGCCCCGGTTCAGCAACCGGCCCCAGCCCCGGCGCCCGACCAGCCTCCGGCGCCCGACCTATCCCTGGAGCCCGAGCAACCCCGGCGCCGCCTGACCCCGACGCCGCCCTGACCGACCCTGGCCCGACACCGCCTAACCGCGGCCCGACGCCGCATGACTCCGGCCCGACGTCGCCTGACCCCGACCCGACGCCTTCTGACCCCCGGCCCGACGCCGCCTAACCCTGGCCTGACGCCGCCTGATCCCGGTCCGACGCTGCCTGACCCCGGCACCGCCCTGTCCACCCCGGGCCCGACGCCACCCGACCCCGACGCGATATTGGCCTACCCCAAAGCAGCCATACCCGTCCCGGTATGGCACGAAGGCCTCAGACCCGACCCCCAGGCACCCGTACCAGCCTAGGTGCAGTCCGAACCCCCAAGGAGCGTCCATGAACAACCAGGTCAAGTCCTATACTCCCATGTGATTATTTTTATTATTTCTAACGGACTATCAGGCAAGGATTCGAGGAGGAATCCTCTTCAAGAAGAGGGGGATGATGTGATCTTGGCCACCAAGGACACAGTTGGTGCCGAGCCAGCCCTAGCATTAATGCCGGGCCAAGAAGGCACCGGCTCCAGGCCTATGCCAGCACCACCACCAGAGCCTATGAGAGTCGAAGCCCCGGATCCAGAAGACACCCCTGGGAGGATGCTGATCCTCAACCAGGCGCCAAGGGCAGCTCCTACTAAAGCCAAGATCAGACAAATGTCCCGACAGGAGCTGATGCTGACACCAAACCCCGACCCGGGCCTCGGACTGAGCCTAGCACTATGTCTAGGCCCCAGACCGACTCCCACAAGCTCCATAGTTCAAATAGCACTTAAAGACACTCCAGAGGAATCCTTGACAACCTAGCCTAGAAGAAGTCAAAAGGCTCGGACAGATTTGAAGAAATCCCAGTTTTGAGCCAAACCCGAGCACCGGACCTGATGCTGGACGTCACAGAGGAGCACTTATGGACGAGCTCCCAATTGGCTCAAGCCTTTTGGGAAATATCAAGTGCCATGGATAGCTTGCAGCCTCAGGAGCACCCTCCAACAAACGGAGCTGGATTTGGAGGAGTATTGAAGGAGATAGGGCCAGGACAAGTCCTAGTAGGGCATGGATGGAGCCCTAAAGAGTACGACTCGGATGCTGATCCGAGGAAGCCCATGGCCGGAGCTGTGATCAGGACACCACCTGAGCCTGATACAAGAGGAGAAGAAGGAGAGATCATCCTTGGAGAAGAGCCAATAGGTCAGCCCATGACCGAGCAGCCACGGGCCAAAGCTGGACTAACACTAAGCAAAGCTGGATTTCTGGACAGATTCGTAGCCCGACAAAGAGTGACGAATATGGGCTACTTGGAGACAGAATTTGGGCTGATGTCCAACATGAAAGTTGTAGCCCATGGAGTTCACTAGTGATCTGCAAAAGAACAGGATTTTACGAATTTGTTTAGTATTTATTTGGCTAATATTTCCAGAACCCGTTTAGCTGTTTTTTAGGATTTTCCAGCCTCCTTTTTAGGAGTTCTTGTTTAGGTAGGATTCTCTTCCTTATAGGGTTGGAGTCCGAATTTTCCCTCTTTTTAGTCTAGGTTAGGATTAGTTAAAGTCCTCTTTAGGTTTTCTAATTAGGACTCTTTTTATTTCTTTATTCTATTCTTATTTAGGAGTTAGACTTTAGGGAGGAGAGCTTCTCCCCTCCCTATATATAGAGGCCGCCGGCCTCACTTTGTACAACAACTTTTATGAAATAAACCCCTTTGAAAGAACTCTGTTCTGAAACCCTTATTGTATCTGCATGACGCGATACTGAAGGATCGACTTATCATCAAGAGCATCCATCTCTTGGCGTCGCGTCTTCGACTGGACACTTCTGGTTCCCGGCTGTTATATAGCCGACGGGTCAAAGTACTTTTCTGCCCCGGTTCCCGTAGGTTTCTACCTTGTTGCACGTTCCAACTTCTGGTGGTTAGGGTCGTCTGCCCACGGTTGCAGCGGTTCACATCAGTTGGTATCAGAGCACGGTTCAAACACACGGACCACAATCTATCCCAGTCTTTAGGTTTGAAACCCTGGATTCATATCCTTTACTTTTTGTTCTTAAAAAACTGTTTAGAAAATCTTCATCTATTTTCTTTCTGTTTGAGTTCTTTGTAAGGCAAGAAAAGATTGGTGGCCGACCAAGTCATCAAAAGAAAATTTCAAAAGAGTCAGAAAACAGAAAATCAAGCAAGGCCACCCTTGCCAAGTTCTTTATTTTCGTTATAATAGTGTGTTTAAGAAGAGGGGATAGATTAGCTTATGTTGCTTGTGTTAAACCGAGCCACGACCCTACTTTTAGCCACTAGTTGTTGCATCGAGTCCTAGAAAAAGAGCATTAGAAAATTATATTAGAAAAAGTATTGGTGTTCGTTTGTTCCACTAACCATGGCAGGAGTAGATCTATGTCTGTTGAAGCTTCAGTGCCTGATAGCACGCTTACAACTAGACAACATAGAATATTCGTTCAAGAGGTTAGTTGAAGACAGGAGAGCCAGCACCGTGCCCAACACCGAGCCGAGCGCCTACCCAGCACCAGCCCAGCGCCTGCCCAGCACCAGGCGAGCGCCAGCACCAGCGCCCAGTACACGAGCGGATCCCAGCGCCCGAGCGGAGTCCAGCACCCAACCGGCGCCCAGCTCCAGACCGGAGTCCAGCGCCCGACCGGAGCCGCAGCGCCCGACCGGCACCCAGCGCCCGAGCGCCCAGCATCAGCCCCAGCGCCCCCGCACGCCTGGCCCCAGCCCCAGCACCAGCCCTGGCCTCAGCCCCAGCACCAGCCCCGGCCCCTGCCCCGGCACCAGCCCTGGCCCCAGCTCCGGCACCAACCCTAGCACCAGCCCTGGCCCCAGCCCCTGCACCAGCCCTGGCCTCAGCCCCAGCACCAGCCCCGGCACCAGCCCCGGCACTAGCCCCGGCACCAGCCCTGGCCCCAGCCCCGGCACCAGCCCTGGCCCCAGCCCCGGCACCAGCCCCGGCCCCAGCCCCGGCACTAGTCTCGGCCCCAGCCCCGGTTCAGCAACCGGCCCCAGCCCCGGCGCCCGACCAGCCTCCGGCGCCCGACCTATCCTGGAGCCCGAGCAACCCCCGGCGCCGCCTGACCCCGACGCCGCCCTGACCGACCCTGGCCCGACACCGCCTAACCGCGGCCCGACGCCGCATGACTCCGGCCCGACGTCGCCTGACCCCGACCCGACGCCTTCTGACCCCCGGCCCGACGCCGCCTAACCCTGGCCTGACGCCGCCTGATCCCGGTCCGACGCTGCCTGACCCCGGCACCGCCCTGTCCACCCCGGGCCCGACGCCACCCGACCCCGACGCGATATTGGCCTACCCCAAAGCAGCCATACCCGTCCCGGTATGGCACGAAGGCCTCAGACCCGACCCCCAGGCACCCGTACCAGCCTAGGTGCAGTCCGAACCCCCAAGGAGCGTCCATGAACAACCAGGTCAAGTCCTATACTCCCATGTGATTATTTTTATTATTTCTAACGGACTATCAGGCAAGGATTCGAGGAGGAATCCTCTTCAAGAAGAGGGGGATGATGTGATCTTGGCCACCAAGGACACAGTTGGTGCCGAGCCAGCCCTAGCATTAATGCCGGGCCAAGAAGGCACCGGCTGCAGGCCTATGCCAGCACCACCACCAGAGCCTATGAGAGTCGAAGCCCCGGATCCAGAAGACACCCCTGGGAGGATGCTGATCCTCAACCAGGCGCCAAGGGCAGCTCCTACTGAAGCCAAGATCAGACAAATGTCCCGACAGGAGCTGATGCTGACACCAAACCCCGACCCGGGCCCCGGACTGAGCCTAGCACTATGTCTAGGCCCCAGACCGACTCCCACAAGCTCCATAGTTCAAATAGCACTTAAAGACACTCCAGAGGAATCCTTGACAACCTAGCCTAGACAGAAGTCAAAAGGCTCGGACAGATTTGAAGAAATCCCAGTTTTGAGCCAAACCCGAGCACCGGACCTGATGCTGGACGTCACAGAGGAGCACTTATGGACGAGCTCCCAATTGGCTCAAGCCTTTTGGGAAATATCAAGTGCCATGGATAGCTTGCAGCCTCAGGAGCACCCTCCAACAAACGGAGCTGGATTTGGAGGAGTATTGAAGGAGATAGGGCTAGGACAAGTCCTAGTAGGGCATGGATGGAGCCCTAAAGAGTACGACTCGGATGCTGATCCGAGGAAGCCCATGGCCGGAGCTGTGATCAGGACACCACCTGAGCCTGATACAAGAGGAGAAGAAGAGAGATCATCCTTGGAGAAGAGCCAATAGGTCAGCCCATGACCGAGCAGCCACGGGCCAAAGCTGGACTAACACTAAGCAAAGCTGGATTTCTGGACAGATTCGTAGCCCGACAAAGAGTGACGAATATGGGCTACTTGGAGACAGAATTTGGGCTGATGTCCAACATGAAAGTTGTAGCCCATGGAGTTCACTAGTGATCTGCAAAAGAACAGGATTTTACGAATTTGTTTAGTATTTATTTGGCTAATATTTCCAGAACCCGTTTAGCTGTTTTTTAGGATTTTCCAGCCTCCTTTTTAGGAGTTCTTGTTTAGGTAGGATTCTCTTCCCTTATAGGGTTGGAGTCCGAATTTTCCCTCTTTTTAGTCTAGGTTAGGATTAGTTAAAGTCCTCTTTAGGTTTTCTAATTAGGACTCTTTTTATTTCTTTATTCTATTCTTATTTAGGAGTTAGACTTTAGGGAGGAGAGCTTCTCCCCTCCCTATATATAGAGGCCGCCGGCCTCACTTTGTACAACAACTTTTATGAAATAAACCCCCTTTGAAAGAACTCTGTTCTGAAACCCTTATTGTATCTGCATGACGCGATACTGAAGGATCGACTTATCATCAAGAGCATCCATCTCTTGGCGTCGCGTCTTCGACTGGACACTTCTGGTTCCGGCTGTTATATAGCCGACGGGTCAAAGTACTTTTCTGCCCCGGTTCCCGTAGGTTTCTACCTTGTTGCACGTTCCAACTTCTGGTGGTTAGGGTCGTCTGCCCACGGTTGCAGCGGTTCACATCAGTTGGTATCAGAGCACGGTTCAAACACACGGACCACAATCTATCCCAGTCTTTAGGTTTGAAACCCTGGATTCATATCCTTTACTTTTTGTTCTTAGAAAACTGTTTAGAAAATCTTCATCTATTTTCTTTCTGTTTGAGTTCTTTGTAAGGCAAGAAAAGATTGGTGGCCGACCAAGTCATCAAAAGAAAATTTCAAAAGAGTCAGAAAACAGAAAATCAAGCAAGGCCACCCTTGCCAAGTTCTTTATTTTCGTTATAATAGTGTGTTTAAGAAGAGGGGATAGATTAGCTTATGTTGCTTGTGTTAAACCGAGCCACGACCCTACTTTTAGCCACTAGTTGTTGCATCGAGTCCTAGAAAAAGAGCATTAGAAAATTATATTAGAAAAAGTATTGGTGTTCGTTTGTTCCACTAACCATGGCAGGAGTAGATCTATGTCTGTTGAAGCTTCAGTGCCTGATAGCACGCTTACAACTAGACAACATAGAATATTCGTTCAAGAGGTTAGTTGAAGACAGGAGAGCCAGCACCGTGCCCAACACCGAGGCGAGCGCCTACCCAGCACCAGCCCAGTGCCTGCCCAGCACCAGGCGAGCGCCAGCACCAGCGCCCAGCACACGAGCGGAGCCCAGCGCCCGAGCGGAGTCCAGCACCCAACCGGCGCCCAGCTCCCGACCGGAGTCCAGCGCCCGACCGGAGCCGCAACGCCCGACCAGCACCAGCGCCCGAGCGCCCAGCCCCGGCACCAGCCCCAGCACCAGCCCTGGCCTCAGCCCCAGCACCAGCCCCGGCCCCTGCCCCGGCACCAGCCCTAGCCCCAGCTCCGGCACCAACCCTAGCACCAGCCCTGGCCCCAGCCCTGCACCAGCCCTGGCCTCAGCCCCAGCACCAGCCCCGGCACCAGCCCCGGCTCTACACCGCCCAGCCCTGGCCCAGCCCCTGGCACAGTCCTGCCCCAGCCCCGCACCAGTCCTGGCCCCAGCCCCGACATCAGCCCCGGCCCCAGCCCCGGCACTAGTCTCGGCCCCAGCCCCGGTTCAGCAACCGGCCCCAGCCCCGGCGCCCGACCAGCCTCCAGCGCTTGACCTGTCCCTGGAGCCCGAGCAACCCCCGGCACCGCCTGACCCCGACGCCGCCCTGACCGACCATAGCCCGACGCCGCCTAACCGCGGCCCGACGCCGCATGACTCCGGCCCGACGCCGCCTGACCCTGGCCCGACGCCTTCTGACCCCCGGCCCGACGCCGCCTGACCGCGGCCCGACGCCGAATAACCCTGGCCTGACGCCGCCTGATCCCGGTCCGACGCTGCCTGACCCCGACACCGCCCTGTCCACCCGGGCCCGACGCCACCCGACCCCGACGCGATATTGGCCTACCCCAAAGTAGCCATACCCGTCCCGGTATGGCACGAAGGCCTCAGACCCGACCCCCAGGCACCCGTACCAGCCTCGGTGCAGTCCGAAACCCCAAGGAGCGTCCATGAACAACCAGGTCAAGTCCTATACTCCCATGTGATTATTTTTATTATTTCTAACGGACTATCAGGCAAGGATTCGAGGACGAATCCTCTTCAAGAAGAGGGGGATGATGTGATCTTGGCCACCAAGGACACAGTTGGTGCCGAGCCAGCCCTAGCATTAATGTCGGGCCAAGAAGGCACCGGCTCCAGGCCTATGCCAGCACCACCACCAGAGCCTATGAGAGTCGAAGCCCCGGATCCAGAAGACACCCCTGGGAGGATGCTGATCCTCAACCAGGTGCCAAGGGCAGCTCCTACTGAAGCCAAGATCAAAAATGTCCCAACAGGAGCTGATGCTGACACCAAACCCGACCCGGGCCCCGGACTGAGCCTAGCACTATGTCTAGGCCCCAGACCGACTCCCACAAGCTCCATAGTTCAAATAGCACTTAAAGACACTCCAGAGGAATCCTTGACAACCTAGCCTAGACAGAAGTCAAAAGGCTCGGACAGATTTGAAGAAGGCCCAGTTTTGAGCCAAACCCGAGCACCGGACCTGATGCTGGACGCACAGAGGAGCACTTATGGACGAGCTCCCAATTGGCTCAAGCCTTTTGGGAAATATCAAGTGCCATGGATAGCTTGCAGCCTCAGGAGCACCCTCCAACAAACGGAGCTGGATTTGGAGGAGTATTGAAGGAGATAGGGCTAGGACAAGTCCTAGTAGGGCATGGATGGAGCCCTAAAGAGTACGACTCGGATGCTGATCAGAGGAAGCCCATGGCCGGAGCTGTGATCAGGACACCACCTGAGCCTGATCCAAGAGGAGAAGAAGGAGAGATCATCCTTGGAGAAGAGCCAATAGGTCAGCCCATGACCGAGCAGCCACGGGCCAAAGCTGGACTAATACTAAGCAAAGCTGGATTTCTGGACAGATTCGTAGCCCGACAAAGAGTGACGAATATGGGCTACTTGGAGACAGAATTTGGGCTGATGTCCAACATGAAAGTTGTAGCCCATGGAGTCCACTAGTGATCTGAAAAAGATTAGGATTTTAGAATTTGTTTAGTATTTATTTGGCTAATATTTCCAGAACCCGTTTAGCTGTTTTTTAGGATTTTCCAGCCTCCTTTTTAGGAGTTCTTGTTTAGGTAGGATTCTCTTCCCTTATAGGGTTGGAGTCCGAATTTTCCCTCTTTTTAGTCTAGGTTAGGATTAGTTAAAGTCCTCTTTAGGTTTTCTAATTAGGACTCTTTTTATTTCTTTATTCTATTCTTATTTAGGAGTTAGACTTTAGGGAGGAGAGCTTGTTCCCTCCCTATATATAGAGGCCGCCGGCCTCACTTTGTACAACAACTTTTATGAAATAAACCCCCTCTGAAAGAACTCTGTTCTGAAACCCTTATTGTATCTGCATAACGCGATACTGAAGGATCACTTATCATCAAGAGCATCCATCTCTTGGCGTGCGTCTTCGACTGGACACTTCTGGTTCCCGGCTGTTATATAGCCGACGGGTCAAAGTACTTTTCGCCCCGGTTCCCGTAGGTTTCTACCTTATTGCACGTTCCAACTTGCGGTGGTTAGGGTCGTCTGCCCACGGTTGCAGCGGTTCACATCAGTTGGTATCAGAGCACGGTTCAAACACACGGACCACAATCTATCCCAGTCTTCAGGTTTGAAACCCTGGATTCATATCCTTTATTTTTGTTCTTAGAAAACTGTTTAGAAAATCTTCATCTATTTTCTTTCTGTTTGAGTTCTTTGTAAGGCAAGAAAAGATTGGTGGCCGACTAAGTCATCAAAAGAAAATTTCAAAAGAGTAGAAAACAGAAAATCAAGCAAGGCCACCCTTGCCAAGTTCTTTTTTTCGTTATAATAGTGTGTTTAAGAAGAGGGGATAGATTAGCTTATGTTGCTTGTGTTAAACCGAGCCACGACCCTACTTTTAGCCACTAGTTGTTGCATCGAGTCCTAGAAAAAGAGCATTAGAAAATTATATTAGAAAAAGTATTGGTGTTCGTTTGTTCCACTAACCATGGCAGGAGTAGATCTATGTCTATTGAAGCTTCAGTGCCTAATAGCACGCTTAAAACTAGACAACATAGAATATTCGTTCAAGAGGTTAGTTGAAGACAGGAGAGCCAGCACCGTGCCCAACACCGAGCCGAGTGCCTACCCAGCACCAGCCCATGCGCCTGCCAAGCACCAGGCGAGCGCCAGCACCAGCGCCCAGCACACAGCGGAGCCCAGCGCCCGAGCGGAGTCCAGCACCCAACCGGCGCCCAGCTCCCGACGGAGTCCAGCGCCCGACCGGAGCCGCAGCGCCCGACCGCACCCAGCGCCCGAGTAGCGCCCAGCGCCCGAGCGCCCAGCCATCAGCCCCAGCGCCAGCCCCTGCACCAGCCCTGGCCCTAGCCCAGCACCAGCCCTGGCCTCAGCCCCAGCACCAGCCCCGGCCCCTGCCCCGGCACCAGCCCTGGCCCCAGCTCCGGCACCAACCCTAGCACCAGCCCTGGCCCCAGCCCCGGCACCAGCCCTGGCCTCAGCCCCAGCACCAGCCCCGCAGTAGCCCCGGCACCAGCCCTGGCCCCAGCCCCGGCACCAGCCCCGGCCCCAGCCCCGGCATTAGTCTCGGCCCCAGCCCCGGTTCAGCAACCGGCCCCAGCCCCGGCGCCGACCTGTCCCCGGCGCCGCCTGACCCGGCCGACGCCCGGCCCTGACCGACCCTGGCCCGACGCCGCCTAACCGCGGCCCGATGCCGCATGACTCCGGCCCGACGCCGCCTGACCCCGAACCGACGCCTTCTGACCCCCGGCCCTACGCCTCCTGACCGCGGCCCGACGCCGCCTAACCCTGGCCTGACGCCGCCTGATCCCGGTCCGACGCTGCCTGACCCCGGCACCGCCCTGTCCACCCCGGGCCCGACGCCACCAGACCCCGACGCGATATTGGCCTACCCCAAAGCAGCCATACCCGTCCCGGTATGGCACGAAGGCCTCAGACCCGACCCCCAGGCACCCGTACCAGCCTCGGTGCAGTCCGAACCCCCAAGGAGCGTCCATGAACAACCAGGTCAAGTCCTATACTCCCATGTGATTATTTTTATTATTTCTAACGGACTATCAGGCAAGGATTCGAGGACGAATCCTCTTCAAGAAGAGGGGGATGATGTGATCTTGCCCACCAAGGACACAGTTGGTGCCGAGCCAGCCCTAGCATTAATGCCGGGCCAAGAAGGCACTGGCTCCAGGCCTATGCCAGCACCACCACCAGAGCCTATGAGAGTCGAAGCCCCGGATCCAGAAGACACCCCTGGGAGGATGCTAATCCTCAACCAGGCGCCAAGGGCAGCTCCTACTGAAGCCAAGATCAGACAGATGTCCCGACAGGAGCTGATGCTGACACCAAACCCTGACCCGGGCCCCGGACTGAGCCTAGCACTATGTCTAGGCCCCAGACCGACTCCCATAAGCTCCATAGTTCAAATAGCACTTAAAGACACTCCAGAGGAATCCTTGACAACCTAGCCTAGACAGAAGTCAAAAGGCTCGGACAGATTTGAAGAAGGCCCAGTTTTGAGCCAAACCCGAGCACTGGACCTGATGCTGGACGTCACAGAGGAGCACTTATGGACGAGCTCCCAATTGGCTCAAGCCTTTTGGGAAATATCAAGTTCCATGGATAGCTTGAAGCCTCAGGAGCACCCTCCAACAAACGGAGCTGGATTTGGAGGAGTATTGAAGGAGATAGGGCTAGGACAAGTCCTAGTAGGGCATGGATGGAGCCCTAAAGAGTACGACTCGGATGCTGATCCGAGGAAGCCCATGGCCGGAGCTGTGATCAGGACACCACCTG
>CM068303.1:17495812-17498312 GCA_034768395.1 Linum lewisii
AGATTCAGCCCCATGTCGCTCCGATTCGTCCCTCCCCCTTTGCAACCCTTCCTACAACTCCTCAAAAATTTACAAAGGGTCCAGGCTAAGAGGGTTAACTATAGAGTTCAAACTATTCAAGTGTCGCGGCCGTCTGATGGTCCCTTACGTAACAACCTTGGAGTGTATGAATCTTAAGCACACGCACACGCCGAAAACAGTCATTGCATATCTACTCATGAAAAGTTGGCATAGGTGGATTGGACCATATGGTCATCTCAATTTCGTAGCATTTGGGTATATCAAACTCCTTCACACGATTTCTGGGGGGGGTTGGATGACCAATTTGTGGAAGCATCCCACCCTACTCTGCTTGCACTCCCACGTCGGTATATGAGTGTATTGGGCAAAAAAATTTGAATCCAGTAGTGCAAGTGAAATGTTGCCATCAATACCTTAGAGGCTCATCTATGGTCGTCATCTGTGGCATCCAAGTCGGCCATGGCCACAGATCGGACACAGACACGTATCGGCCACGACTTCGGGCACGGATCGGCCTCGGACACGGACACAGCCACGGATCGGTAATGGCCACTGACCGAACAATGCCACGGTCAGCATCAGAAGCAAAATATTCAGGAAATATTTTGATACTAATCCAAGAATTATGAAACTTTGCTTCATGAACGATTATGGTATGCGTAACATCTGGGTGTCCGTGGCTCTCGGCTCTGTGGCTCGGCCCTACATCGGGGGCTGGTCCGGGGCTCTTGGATTGGTGCTCTCTGCCCTGCAGCCGGGGCTGGTCCGGGGCTTATGGCCCTGCATCCGGGGATAGCTCAGGGATCTCGGCCCTGCATCCGGGGCTGGTCTGGGTCTCTCGGTTCCGTGGCTCGGGGCTGTGTCCGGGGCCCTTGGCTTCGTGACTCGGCCCTGCATCCGGGGCTCTCGGCTCTGTGGCTCGGCCTTGCATCCGGTGCTGTGCCCGGGGCCCTTGGCTTCGTGACTAGGCCCGGCATCCGGATCAGGGCCGGGCCTCTCAGCTCTGTGACTCGGCCTGGCATCCGGGGCCCCCCTTATGGTGCAGGGTGTGTGATAGCACTGAGATTAGCACTGTGATGGCAGTGTATTTGAGAAACACTTATGCATAATGTGACTCCTCAGCTATATTGATGTCTACCCGTGGCAAAGATGAAAGACTGCTATTTTCTCTTTAGGGGGTGGGCCAGGTCTCTCGGCCCTGCATTCGGAGCTGGCCCGGTTCTCTCGGCCCTACATCCAGCGTTAGACCGGGATCTCGGCCCTGCATCCGGGGCTGTGTCCGGGGCCTTTGGCTTGGTGGCTCGGCCTGGCATCCGGGGATGGTACGGGGCCCTTGGCTTCGTGACTCGGCCCGGCATCTGGGGCAGGGCCGGGACTCTCGGCCCTGCATTGGGGGATGCCTCGGGGCCCTCGGCCCTGCATCCGGGGTTGGACCGGGGATCTCGGCCCTGCACTCGGGGCTGTGTCCGGGGCCCTTGGCTTGGTAGCTCGGCCTGGCCTTCGGGGCTGGTCCGAGGCCCTTGGCTTCGTGACTCGGCCCGGCATCTGGGGCAGGGCCGGGACTCTCGGCCCTGCATCGGGGGATGCCTCGGGGTCCTTGACCCTGCATCCGGGGTTGGACCGGGGATCTCGGCCCTGCATCCGGGGCTATGTCCGGGGCCCTTGGCTTCGTGACTCGGCCCGGCATCTGGGGCAGGGCCGGGACTCTCGGCCCTGCATCGGGGGATGCCTCGGGGTCATCGGCCCTGCATCCGGGGTTGGACCGGGGATCTCGGCCCTGCATCCGAGGCTGTGTCCGGGGCCCTTGGCTTCGTGACTCGGCCCGGCATCTGGGGCAGGGCCGGGACTCTCGGCCCTGCATCTGGGGTTGGACCGGGGATCTCGGCCCTGCATCCAGTGCCCTTGGCTTGGTGGCTCAGCCTGGCATCCGGGGCTGGTACGGGGCCCTTGGCTTCGTGACTAGGCCCAGCATCTGGGGCAGGGCCGGGACTCTCGGCCCTGCATCGGGGGTGCCTCGGGGCCCTCGGCCCGGCATCCGGGATCTCAGCCCTGCATCCGGGGCTGTGTCCTGGGCCCTTGTCTTGGTGGCTCGGCCTGGCATCCGGTTCTGGCCAGGGTCTTTCGGCCCTGCATCCGGGGTTGGACGAGGGATCTCGGCCCTGCATCCGGGGTTGTGTCCGGGGCCCTTGGCTTGGTGGCTCGCCCTGCATCAGGGGATGCCCGGGGCCCTTGGCTTCGTGACTCGGCCCGACATCAGGGGCAAGGCAGGGCCGGGCTCTCGGCCGTGCATCCGGGGCTGGCCCAGGTCTCTCGGCCCTGCATCGGGAGATGCCCCGGGGATCTCGGCTCTGCATCGGGGTTGGACCAGGGATCTCGGCCCTGCATCCAGGGTTGGACCGGGGTCTCGGCCCTACATCCGGGGTTGTGTCCGGTGCTCTCGGCTATATTGATGTCTACCCGTGGGAGAGAGGAAAAGTTG